>PRKT01000002.1:2676335-2707736 GCA_003671525.1 Saccostrea glomerata | reverse complement strand
TTTATGTTCAATCTGGGACCTAAATCACATGATAGGGAATTATATATGTAATATACACTTTTGGTATCAAGTTTATTGAAATCATAAGTAATTGAGATTTTCAAAGGTGTATTATATTTAAACATATGACCAATTAAGCCTTGCACTTGATTGAATGAATGCTTGAAAATTTTGGTAGAGTATTAATGTTACATAATGTATAAAAGTTTGACAGCTAGAGTCTATGAGTAAAAAGGATATGTTCAAAGTTATAAAGAACTAGTATTTTCGATAAACAACTAACCCAATTCCATCTTGTCACATAGTTTGTAAAAGGTTAAGTACAATGTACTTATCATGTTCAAACAAATCATCCTGCAGATAGATTGCTCGCGAGATGTCCATAAGTAAACACTTCATTAATTTTTTTTTCTGTATTATGGCTAACATCTCCGATGCCTTAAGCAAGAACTATGCATTTCGCAATGTCAATAGAACTTTCTGTCCTCAATACCCGACCCCACCTCTAATGTTTTAAAGGTCGACGTTTACTTTGCTCCCGTTTTGTATTGTTTGAATGAATATTTGTCTTTGATTGCGATTCATTATCTCCACATTTCACGAATAAACCAAATTTGGTTATTATTAGTTAAGTGGTTGCAGATTTCATCTTAAACGACCGGATGTATTTCCTAAAGTGATGAAATAAGATTGTGGTTCTTTTTTAAAGAAATAAAGGTTCATATGTAGCCCACTGGATTCACCTCAAGTGACCTATGCTGTTTGTCGATCGTTTTCATTGTGATATCGATTTTATGTAACTCCGTAAGAACAAAACTGCATGATCAAAATGGTTGTTGATTAAAATTTATTTACTATAATTTTTCTTGAAAATATTAATATGTGTCTTATGAGAAGAGCATTGGTGATTTTAGTGAAAATGTAGGTAATTTAATGCAAATAAATATAGTATATTTGTGTATCACACTCTTCGTGTTGATGTAGATAAAAGGAATATAATTCAGACTGCCTTTCTATTTTCCTAATTTTCTACATAAAAATAATAATTTATTTTGCTACGATAATTACATTTAACTTCATTATGGTAACTTCATTTAATACATTGATTTTTCGTAGACAATACTTAAAAAAAAATCTGAAAACCTATAATCTGAAATTCAACTTGTTTTTATATTTCCTTTTTTAAGACTCTTAAAAAAAAACAATTATAAAAAACAAAGTGTGAATACAAAGTAGTAAAATAGGAAGGGTAGATGAAAATACAATAACTAGTAAACTGTATTTTGAAGGATAAAACCCGAGGAGTTCCGTAAAATTGACTGACACTGTAGCATGATCAGCACACTACGTCTTTATTTTTTCTGATAAAAACAGTTTTCTTTTATTTTTTTTAAGGAAGAAAAGTATCAATTACCTATGATATAGCTGTTGCTTTTAAATATCGGGAAGAGTTATATCTTGATGATGATTACAGAGTGTATGACGATTTTTTTTAGCTAATTGTAAAAATCATTAATCTTTTGTCCTTTAATCGAATTTCACAGTTAAATAGTGGCATTTGCCAAATTCAAAATGATTCTTTGCTAAAGTATAACCATATTTTTTTTTAAATAAAGATGTACAAAGATGTACCAACTCTTTGATCCACCACCTTCAGCTAGCAGAAAATAACTGATTGTGTCTGTGTTTAGATTTCCGGACATGTGTAATGTAATGTAATATAAGACAAAATAGATATGAGACTCACGATAAAGCTCTCTTGATTCCTTTTACATGGACAAATAAATAATTCTTAAGGAAGGTAAGCACTAGGAAATAATTTTAATTACGTAAGTGCCTATCCCTAAAAATTTTTTTATACAAATTTAGATTATTTCATTAATAATTTTACTTCCTGTTCTGTGTACATGTGTATTTTATTATATTTTTGGAAAAAGGACATCAGTTAATGTGTGCGCACTGGAACACTTCAAAATATATTTGATAGTTTACACTGACACGTTCAAGAAAGAAATTTTTCTGTAGACTGGAAATCATTTAAAAGAAAACCTGGTTTATATTCACCACATCCAAAGCTTTAATCCTTACATGTGATCCAGATTACACAATAACAATAAATCAGTCAGAAGTGGTTGTTGGATCAAGTAAGAAACGTTTGACGAGGGAACAATTTTTTGTTGAATTTCCATGATGGGTAAGTATATTTGGAGTAAAATCTAATCTTATATTTGATGCTATGATTTTTTGACGAAAAGTTGAATACATGTAGTCATACAATTAAGGCATGTATTGAGAAATTCAGTCTCTGCCTATTTAAGAAATTAGAAAAAAAATACTTAGAATGAACAATGTGTATGGGGGAGGGAAAAAGAAGAACCAAACAATTTATATTTTTTGAAAATATTTCACCATTAAGGAAGTCTTGGTTATATCTTCCCTGACCTAACGTATTGACTAAATGAAAAGACTTGCGGAAGAACTCATGTCACTTCTTATTTAAAGTATTCAATTGAATAATTATATTTCTTTCTGATAAATAACACCATCATTGGATAAAGATAACTGACGGTCATATATATTATTACATTATTGGACCCCTTTCCTTCACTACACTTGCTTGAACCATGCTTTCTTATCAAACGAATCTGACTACGGATTTTCGTTTGCCCTATTTTAAGTAGTTGAACACGGCATGTGCTGCTACTTTATAGGAGATTCTTACTCCTCCATGGCACCTGATCCAACCTCAGATGTTTTTGTAGGTCCTTGGTTGACCTTCTCCCAGTTTGTATTGTTTTGGTGGACTTTTGAACTTGATTGCTGTTCGTTATCTCCCTATTTCAAGAGATCACTTTTACTTATATTTTCAGAATCATATCTATTGTACATTATACATGCATCTATATCTAGAAATCTTTTTTATGGAAAAGATAACATAATCAGATAAAACATTGCAATGTGACTGTAAAATATGATGGTGGTCATGATATTGGGATGTCATTACACACATCTTTGCATCTATAAATAAGACGCTTACTCCAGGTTTTATACATGTAGCTAACAGACCGGGATTGCTATAAAGTAAGTTCCTTATAATTCCCATCAGGTGAAATGTTTTGGTCATTGGAGCAAAAATCATTCCATTCAAAAGAATCAGTGTTTCGACAATAGCCCTGATATCATACAAGTATAGGATAATAACGAAAGCACGTCATCTTCTATACAATAGCTTAAGATGACATTGAATTACTCTCATATAAACAAGGAACTGCTTATAGATTATATATAACCTTATATCGTCAAGAAGAAAACACTTGCTGTTGCACTGAACTTGATATTTACGTATATCAACGACATATTACATGTATCAATTAATAACAGTTATTTACATTCGTATGTTGACTTTCCAATGAAGTTAAAATTAAAGATACCTGAGAGTTATGAAACATCTGTTTCCGTTTCGGATATTTTAAGAAGAAAAGACGTTAATTGGCAATCTAACATAGTACTAAGATTTCTTGCGTCTTTTTTAAAATATGATGTGTTCTAAATAGTTTCAGGACACATCAGTTCTGACTTTATAATCTAACTTGCTAGCTTTTAATTTTATTTGTTAGAAAATAAATTTCTTACCATGTTTACAGTAAATTCCATACTATTATGTCCTATTGAGGTTGTGAAACAAGTGAGTCAAACAACAACAACAACTTATTAAATTCCATTATTCACTACTCTTTCTTAAAATTTTGTAAAAGAAATTGCATTAAATTTCCTGATCATTCCAATGCAAGGTTCATAATGTAAATGGAATATTATATGACGTAGTTCTCTTATTAGTTCCCATGTTTACGTTTTATTACGTGGTATTATAGGTACCAATAAATTGCGTCCTATTTCATACGTGCTTCTGAAATTGGAGTAAGTCGCAAAAGCTATTGATTTTTGTGTCAAAATGTAGAACAACTGCTAAAACATCAACACATAAAGAGCAAGTAGTAATGCTTGTGTACTTTTTATAACTAATGATATTCTTAGCTGCAGAACTGTAGCTCTCTGCTTGAGAAAATTCGGACAGATAAAGCAGAGAGCTACAGATCCAAGCGATGTAAAAACCTTCGATTTACGTTGACGATTTTTTGTCGCTCACTATGGGTATTTTTTCATGTATTTTGTACTTTTCCCAGCTTTGAAATTAATTTTAAATGGTATTTAATAATTAATCATACATTCAACTTCAATTCCTGATTATTTACTTACGTCTCAACGCTAACAAATGGCTGTTTGTGGTGACGGACGTCAAAAAACTCTTTTAAAGACGTACAACACACTGGGGGAGATAACTCTTGCGATTTCAATTGAACGTTTGACTTGACGTCAAATTTAACGTAAAAAATAAAGCGTCAAAACGACGAGTAAAACGATCCCGATGTATAACAATCATGAAAGAAAATTGGGATATGGGGCTTGGCTTTGATTGTGCGTACCATACTCAATCAATAAATATTTTTTTTAATTAATCCGATTAAACTCCGTAAAAAGCAAGACATAAAATACCATCCCTTATGTTTATTTCATTTCATTTCATATACAATAAATTGTGTTTTTGATCAAAGCGCAGCATTTTTTTTATTCTGAAAATTTTGTTTTACATTGCCGAAATACTCATTATGTACAATTGGTTATATAACATTCCGATTAATGGTCTTCATTACAATTTGTGCATACACGATATAAATATTGTTTTTCTTCTTTAATTAAATAAAACAACAATTTAATAAACAAAAAACTTTTTACAATGTAAAATCGAAGTTGTTCTCAGACCCTTACTGATCAAAGAGGAACAACTCTGAAAATGTAGGAGATGTTTATTTTCCTCCCTTTATTCACGGTTTTCCACAGAATCAGATACATTTACAGCAAGACCTGATAAATCCGAGAATTGAATACTATAGACCTCATATACACAATGTAAGTATAGAATTGAAAAGAATTGTTCACTTGTACTGACATTATCTGCATTTATGAATATCCTATTGCAGCAAAACGCAACTTTGACTTTCTGTCAACAATGTCGGTTCGCATTAATTTTCCTCGAATCAAAACAAAACGTAGCCTATAAGATTTTAAAAAATATCAATGTGCGATTTGATATAAATTGAAATAGTTGAAGAGTTTAATGTTTAATATTTTGAAGTTAATGTGGACGAATACGGAATTTTCATTTTAACTTTAGAAGCGACGACATTGAAAGAAATGCTTACAATATCATGAGGGGTGCATGTACATCTAATGCAAATGTCGATGTATCCCCACGGCCACATACTGTCTCGTTTGAAATAATGACATGAAAGAAACTACAATTATTTCATTTATATCATAGGAGAGTCGAACATACACCATTTTTTAATGAATAAAATTAAAGAAATAAAATTAAAAATCAACATATTCAAGTTCAACAAAACTTGAATTCGTATCCAGGTTTCGTGTGATATGGAATGCATAACGCATACGTATAATGAATTAACACTAAAATCTTTCAGTAATTTTTTCCTGATACATATAAAAAGAATAGTCAATATTTATTCTGCATTCATGAATTTAAAAACTAATGCATACCTCCGGGATTCTTGACGAAATACCAGTATATTTGCACTGTAAACGACGTTCTGTCAAACAATAATGGTCTGCGACGCAAAAAAGGAAGGGGTGGGGGTGATAGGGGTATTTAAAAATTGCTTAAAAATCTACATTTAAATACGCTTTACATATGAGAACTTTTAAATTTGTAAGTTAATATATTTTTAAAGCAAAAGCAGTCTTCAAATTTAATTTTTTTAATGTGTATTTGTAGATTAATATAACAAAGTGATCGACCCCCGTCTGAAAGACGCGTGGGAACGTGATTTATTGAGAAAGGGGGAGGGGGTATTTTTCCGCTATTAAATCAAAACTGGTCGTACAAAAATTATACAAAAAATTATGAAGATTATTTTTACTACCAGCTACCTCAAGAAAGTTTTTTACAAAAATTAAACGACAGGTTTTTTCACAAAAAAATTTTGAATTTGAAAAATACGCAATTTTCAAGGCTTAGATAATTCATAGTTTTTCAGTTTAAGGTCTTTAAAAATTGTTTTGATGATATGTATATAAAAAAGGTGACTATTTTTTTGTGTTAAATGGTTAAAGGAATAAGCCAATTAAATTTTACATTTATATCTAACCTGGTTTTTTTGAAAATCAAGGTTTAAGTAGTTCATTGATTAAAAATTTTCTCTCCTTGTAAACAACTAAAGGGGGGTAACTTTCGGAAGTTCCTGTCCAAAAACCACTCGAACGATTTTGTCTAATATATGCATACATGCTGTAGATATAGTCATGTACTAAATATACAAAAAGAACGAAAATTAAACGACAGGAATTTTTTGGGGTAGGTGTGTTGTACATCCTTAAACCGATATTACACAACTATATACAGGACTGTTTCAGACCGTTGAAAGGTAAACAAAGTATCAAATATAAGAGTTTTAAATGTGAATTATTTTAGGATACCATTCTAAAAACCAGAGAAAGCTTAAACTACACGAAATAAATACCCAAAGTAGCGACAAAAAATCGTCGGCGTAAATCGAAGGTTTTTACAACGCTTGGATCTGTAGCTCTCTGCTTTATCTGTTCGAATTTTCTCAAGCAGAGAGCTACAGTTCTGCAGCTATGATTTTCTTTGATGTTATCCTTCTTACTTTTGAACAACCTCAATTTAATTAGTTAGGAATTCCTAGTTTACTCACATTTCCGTAAACAAGGCTCAAATTCTTACACAGAATAAATGTGAAAAAGAATTTATCCCATTGAAAAATAGGGAGAGGCACGCATTAATTAAAAAAAAGAATTTAAAAATCTTTGATATAAAAATCCCAGATATATTTAAGATTGTCCTACGCAATTCCTTTGGGTTATGTTAAAAATTGTCATATTGAGGGTTTGAGGGTTTGAGGGTTTACTCCTACAAGTAAGAGCCTCGGTTAACGTCCTTACACTCCTTATACGGCGTCAAGTCAAATGTATCTCGCCGTGAACTTCTTGCATGCTTGAGAAATTGAGGGTTCGGATAAGTTGCGAGCATATTTTCTGGTTTGGGAAAATACATTGCAAAAGCCATTACTTTTGGCAGATCAAAATTCAGTATAAATTAAATTAACTAGGACTGTCTCTTTTAATTATCAACTTAAAGACTTGTTAGCGTCGGTAAATGTATTTGTGGTCTTTGAAAAAGAAATTGAGGATGTAAATAACCTTTTTAGGACTTCGAAATAAAGAAAAATGAGAAAATACAGTCATGCTCATAAAAATTCTATGCTCGATTACAATTACTAGTAATCAATTTTTAGATTATTAAACGCCAATTTTTTTTCCTCCTTTAAACATAAGATTAAGTGTACTTTCAAATATTGTTTAATGTTGAGAATTTGAATAAAGGATACAAATAACTTACCATATTGAACTAAAATTGTATCCTAAATTGATACATCACCTACTAAAGGTGTAATTAAGCCTAATATATCTTAACAAATATAATAGATTTACAAGCAGTCTTTTTACATTAAAGATTACTAGTAACTGAGAAAAAGTTAAATCAACTTCCATGTTCATTCCAGTACAACTTGTACAATATAAATGAAGCAGTACGTTATGTACAAAGTCTTATTTTGTATTTTCTGCTAGTTTTATTTGTTAGAAAATGAATTTCTTACCATCTTTACAGTAAATTCCATACTACATGTGTATTATAAATCCTATCGAGGTTGTGAAACAACAACAGTGAACTATTAAACTCAAATTCACTTTTTTTCTGAAGATTTTGGTTAAAAAAAATTGCATCAATTTTTCTTATCATTCCAATGCAAGGTTTATAATGTAAATGGAGTATTTCTGCTATTTCATGACGTAGTTTTCTCTTTAGATCCCATGTTTACGTTTTATTACGTAGTATTATAGGTACCAATAAATTGCGTCCTATTTTTTTTTCTTTGGACACGTGCTTCTGAAATTGGAGTAAGTCGCAAAAGCTATTGATTTTTGTGTCAAAATGCAGAACAATTGCTAAAACATCAACACATAAAGAGCATGTTGTAATACTTGTGTACTTTTTATAACTAATGATTTTCTTTGATGTTATCCTTCTTACTTTTGAACAACCTCAATTTAATTAGTTAGGAATTCCTAGTTTACTCACAATTCCGTAAATAAGGAACAAATTCTCACACACTATAAATGTGAAAAAGAATTCTTCCACTTGAAAAGTAATGGGAAGCACACATTAAAGAAAAAGAATTTCAAAAATCTTTGATATAAAAATCCCAGATACATTTTAGATTGACCTACACACTTACTTTGGGTTACGTTAAAAATTGTCATATTGAGGGTTCGGATAAGTTGTCAACATATTTTCTTGTTTGGAAAATACATCGCAAAACCCTTTACTTTTGGCAGATCAAAATTCAGTATAAATTCATAAATAGGACCGTCTCTTTTAATCATCAACTTACAGACCTGCTATGCTTCGGAAAAAAATGTATTTGTGGTCATTGAAAAAGAAATTGTTTGAGGATGTAAATAACCTTTTTAAGACTTCGAAATAAAGAAAAATGAGAAAATACAGTCATGCTCATAAAAATTCTATGCTCGATTCAAATTATAGATTATTAAAACGACAAATTCCATGTTCCTCCCTTTAACATAAGATTAAGTGTACTTTCAGATATTGTAAAATGTTGAGAATTTGAAATAAAGATGTACATTACTTACCATATTGAACTAAAATTGAATCCTCAATTGACATATCACTTACTAAATGTGTAATAAAGTCTAATATATTCCAACATCACCAACTACAGATGTAATGAAGCATAATATATCCCAAAAAATATACACATGTAATAGATTCACAAGCCACCTTTTTACACCAAAAATTACCAGTAACTGAAAAAAGTTAAATCAACATCCATGTTCATTCCAATACAACTCGTACAATATAAATGAAGCAGTACGTGACACAGGTTTTTTTAAAATGTATTTTCTGTTTGTTTACGTTTTTAAACAAATTACGTTGTTTTTAGGGTACCAATAAATTGCGTTGTTGAACACGTGTTTTGGAAATCTGGGGCAAAAAATGCAAAAGCTTTTGAGTTGGGGGAATCAAATCTAGTATATATTTACCACTGAAATTGTATGAAAATGTAAATATTGAGGTTTTCTGTAGCATCTTCAACATAAGGTACCAGAAAATCACCATCAGGAAATATACGTCTTTAGAGAAATATAGAGATGCCAACCAGTATTCAAACTCAAAATGTCAATAAATAGAGTTCTTTAAAATTATACCAGGTAGGTTCAGATGCCATGAAGGAGTAACCATCTACTGAAGACAGGTCACACCCGCCTTGTGCTATACTTGTCGTTAATAATGGACAGAGAATTTATATGTAGAAAGTCAATCAGTATATTCGACCTACTGATAGACTGTATTTGCTGACAAAATTGTTGTATATTGGCTTTAAACGAAGATATTGATGTTTTTGTTTCATTAACCTGTTTGTCAATAGCAATAATTCTTTTTTCAGAATGAATTTGACATATAATCATAGACCATGTTCATGTGCAACAAATCAATTGGGGGCCATTAATTCCATATAAAGGTGAAAATGATAAACTGCTACATATATATTGCTGAATATGTAATGAGGGAAGTTGACGATGGGAAAGTTGACGTCATCTGTTTATCACAAAGATGAAATGTTGAAGTTTCCAAAACTTACCATTAACGTCATTTTTAATGAAACATCCAAATAAAAGAAAGACGCATCAGACTCTGTGGTATTTTTAGCTCACCTGAGCCGAAGGCTCAAGTGAGCTTTTCTGATCACGTTTTGTCCGTCGTCCGTCCGTCTAGCTGTCTGTCTGTCTGTCTGTCCGTCTGTAAACTTTTCACATTTTCGACTTCTTCTCAAGAACCACTGGGCCAATTTTAAACAAACTTGGTACAAAGCATCCTTGGGTGAAGGGGAATTAAAATTGTTAAAATGAAGGGCCAAATCTTTTCACAAGGGGAGATAATCAAGAAAAGACAAAAATAGGGTGGGGTCATTAAAAAATCTTCTACTCAAGAACCACTGGGCCAGAAGAGTTGAAACTTATGTGAAAGCATCCTGGGGTAGTGTAGATTCTAAATTGTTCAAATCATGACCCCTGGGGGTAGGGCGGGGCCACAATGGGGAATCAAAGTTTTACATAGAAATATATAGGAAAAATCTTTGAAAATCTTCTCCTTAAGAACCACTGGGCCAGAAAAGCTGAAACTTATGTGGAAGCATACTGGGGTAGTGTAGATTCTAAATTGTTCAAATCATGACCCCCGGGGGTAGGGCGGGGCCACAATGGGGAATCAAAGTTTTACATAGAAATATATAGGAAAAATCTTTGAAAATCTTCTTCTCAAAAACCACTGGTCCAGAAAAGCTGAAACTTATATGGAAGCATCTTGGGGTAGTGTAGATTCTAAATTGTTCAAATCATGACCCCCGGGGGTAGGGCGGGGCCACAATGGGGAATCAAAGTTTTACATAGAAATATGTAGGAAAAATCTTTGAAAATCTTCTCCTCAAGAACCACTGGGCCAGAAAAGCTGAAAATTATGTGGAAGCATCCTGGGGTAGTGTAGATTCTAAATTGTTCAAATCATGACATCCGGGGGTAGGGCGGGGCCACAATGGGGAATCAAAGTTTTACATAGAAATATGTAGGAAAAATCTTTGAAAATCTTATTCTCAAGAACCAGTGGGCCAGAAAAGCTGAAACTTATGTGGAAGCATCCTGGGGTAGTGTAGATTCTAAATTGTTAAAATCATGTACATAGAAATATATAGGAAAAATCTTTGAAAATCTACTTTTCAAGAACCACTGGGCCAGAAAAGCTGAAATTTATTTGCACATCGAAGCATCCTAGGGTATTGTAGATTTCAAAATGTCTAAATCATGATCAGTGGGGTAGGGTGAGGTCGCAATATGAATTAAAAGGGGGAAATCTGGTAAAGAACAGAATGGTCAAAGCTTCTCAGGTGAGCGATGTGGCCCATGGGCCTCTTGTTTATTATAAGTCCACCGGTATACATTGTACGTCGAAACAACACATATAATTAAAGTCATTACTGAGGATTTTTCATTGATAATATGTCGCTCGGAGAAATATATATATCGAATCAAAGGAGGAATTAAAATAAAAAAGTGTTTATAGATCTTAATTTGAACTATCATATCTGTATTGGATTCCAAAACTTCATAAAAATCTTTACAAACAACGATACATAGCGGATTCCAGTAAATGCTTTGTTTCTTTACGCCTCAATAAGATATGAACATTAGTGAAGGAGAAACTTCAAGAGCAGTGTGCAACAATATATTCAAAAAGTGATGTAAGATGTGAATACTTAAAAATTCCAAGGAACTTTTGGACAATTCAAAAGATCCTACCAAAATCAACAGCTTAAAAAATTAACGACTTTTCAACTTTATACACAACCGTTCCCACGATAAATTAAAGTCCAGGCTTTTTTGGTATCATTGACAGCTGCTTTTTCAATAAAAATGGAACTCGTAAATTTATTTTCCTTGTCACTGGTCATTTGCAAAATCATTTTGTTAAAAAAACCATTCTGATTGTACACACACCTACTCTGAAGTTGACATCAAAATGATGCTTGAGACATTTAGATATATCGCCGAAGTATTGTCAATTTACAATGGGATTTTCCATTCTTATGTCGATACGATATATCCCGGTGAGTGTTAGATAAAAGATACCACAGAGTCTGACATGCACATCTTTTTCATCTTTGGATATTTTAATTGAAAAAGACGTTAATGGTAATCAAACAACCAAGCTCTATGATAAACGTGATGACTTTAACTTTACAGTAGTCGATTTCCCTTACTTATGCCAATATACCTTCATCACCTGCAAACATAGTATATGTGTCTCAATTGATTCAATACGCAAGAGCATGCTCTACGTTTAAACAATTTTAAAAACTTAACAAATAACACCGTCTCATAAATGAAACATATGAGGATAACGAAAAGTATTCAAGATCAAAAGTCCATAAAACAATACAAAACACGAGCAGAGCAAACAAGGACCTCAAAAACATCAGAAGTGGGATCAGGTACCATGGAGGAGTGAGCATCCCCTAACCGGTCACACCCACCGTATGCTGCTTGTCATGATCGGGAAATAACGGAAAAATCCGTCGTCAATTCAATTAGTATGAAAAAACGCCAGTCAGCATATGACTCAATGATGAATTGTTTTTGCTGACAAGGTCATGGTATCGACAAAAAAAACCTTACGAAATGGTGACTTTAAACGAGACTGCTGAAATTCTTGTTTCATCAACTTGTTTGTCAATAATTTACCTCATTTTAGAAATTGTTCATACGTAGAGTATGCTCTTGCGTATCGAACCAACTGAGATATATAAATTCCGCATGCATTTGATGTAGGTATATTGCTGCATAGGTTAGGGATCGAAGTTGACGATAGAAAAGTTAAAGTCATCACGTTTATCATATAGCTTGGTTGTTGGCTTACCATTAACGTCTTTTTCCAAATACCCAAATATGAAACAGATGTGTCAGACTCTGTGGTATCTTTTATTTTAAGCTCACCAAGATATATCGTTTCGGCATAAGAATGGAAATTACCATTCTTAATTAACAATACGTGGTTGAAATATCTAAATGTCGAGTTGAAGGCCACAGCAAGTGTTTTCTTTTTGTCACGCATAAGATTTTAGATATGTAAAGTTAGCTACTAGTAACTGGCTACTAGTAGCTGGCTACGACAAGTGGTAAAGTTAGCTACTAGTAGCTGGCTACGAGAAGTGAGTATATTTGGCTACTAGTAACTGGCTACTAGTAGCTGGCTACGAGAAGTATGTAAAGTTGGCTACTAGTAACTGGCTACTAGTAAATGACTTGAACCTTATAAAAATAACCGTCTAGTATCTTTTGTGTAAAATTATGCAAACTTGGGATACAAATGTTGATATTCTTGAAGTAGCTGGAATTTTACACCGCTGATATCAGCCGATAGTGTTGAAAAAAACAATCTCTGAGATTTTTAACATAATCTGGCGCTGAAGTTACCAAGATATCGATAATAATAAACTCAGCTACTAGTACCTTTTGTCTAGAATTATGCTATTTGGGAAACAAATGTTGATATTTTTAAAGTAGCTGGTTTGTTACCTCGCTGATATCAACTGATATTGCTGATAAAAATAATCTCTAAGATATTCCACATAATCTGGCAGTAAAGTTATCAAGATATCGTTAATAATGAAATCAGCTACTGGTACCATTTGTTTCAAATTATGCTATTTTTGGAGAGAAAATGTTGATATATTTAAAGTAGCTGGTTTGTTACCTCGCTGATATCAACTGATATTGCTGATAAAAATACTCTCTAGGATATTCCACATGATCTGGCAGTAAAGTTACCAAGATATCGGTAGTAATAAACTCAGCTACTAGTACCTTTTTTTCAAATTATGCTATTTTTAGAGGCAAATGTTGATATTTTTAAAGTAGCTGGTTTGTAAACTCGCTGATATCAACTGATATTGCTGATAAAAATAATATCTAAGATATTCCACATGATCATGCAGTAAAGTTAATAAGATATCGTTAGTAATGAACTCAGCTACTAGTACCTTTTGTTAAAAATTGTGCTGTTTTGGGACAAAATACCATAATTTTAAACAAATGGAACAAAGAATATCAACATTTGTCTCCCCAAAATAGGATATTTTTACACATAAGGTACAAGTAGCTACTTTTGGTTTAAAATTGTGCAATTTTGGGATACAAATGTTGATATTCTTGATGTAGCTGGATTTTTACACCGCTGATATCCGCTTATTGTTTATAAAAGCAATCTCTAAACTTTTCCACATGATCTTGCACTGAAGTTACTAAGATATCTGCAGTAATAAACTCAGCAACTAGTACCTTTTGTTTCAAATTATGCTATTTAGGGAAACAAATGTTGATATTCTTGACGGAGCTGGATTTTTACATCGTGATATCAACTGATGTTGCTGATAACAACAATCCCTCAGATTTTCCATATGATCTTGCCCTAAAGTTATAAATATATCTGTAGTAATAAACTCAGATACTGGTACCCTTTGTTTCATTTTATGCAATTTTTTTTATGGAAATGTTGATGTTATAGAAGTAGCTGGATTTTGCTTATAAAAACAATCTCTGAGCTTTTCCACATGATTTGGCACTAAAGTTACCGAGATATTAATAGTAATAAACTCAGCTACTGGTACCTTTTAGCATATTTATATACATATTTACAAATAGTGTATTTTCTCCTTGTTTGTGACGTCACAATGTGAAAATGACGTCAATATTTAGGTCACTTGTGACGAAAAATGGTTGTTTCAGTCGAGCTCGTTCAACAAAGGACTGTACAATTTATTGTATATCTTTGAAATCCTTCTGCAGTATCAAATAATAATTTGTACACAGTTTATTGAGATAAATGAGTTCCTATAAATTTAATTAATGAATGGATTGATCGTTTTAGTGAAGGAAGGCAGATGGTTAAAAATGATACTTATCATCTTGCCCAGTGAAGGCAAATTTGTAAAGATATGTGTTTTTAATTAAGCAATTTGCTACCAAAAACCTCCAATTTACACTTTACATTTTATTTGAACAATAATATAATCATTAAATACCGAAGTTATCGTTTACTTTAGATTTTAAACATATTAGATATTATAAAAAGCAGGCACCCTTTCCATATATACCTTGAACAATGGGCTCTCCCCCAGACAGAAGATTTGTTTTAATGGTCTCCATGCTTATTTTTGGAAAGGATAGTTTTATCCACCCATTCTGTTGCCAAGATTTGATCATTTCTGACAAATGAACTGTTCTTGTCATAAAAATTAACTAACATGGAAAGAAATATAAAAATCAGAAAAATCTTTCAACTTTTGTGACAGAACGCTGCGGAAGGGGTCACGTGACCGCCAGTATCGCGTGATTCGCACATGCTTAGAACGGTGGTTGATGTGCATTAAAATCGGAGAGGATTAATTTAAAATATAGTCAACATTGAAACCAAATATTGTTTTTTCTGTTGAAGTTATTAAATTAGTTCGCGAACTTTTTGATCATCCCTAATACTTCGGAAAAAAAATACAAGCAGCGATTTTATGCAGCGTCCTAGGTCAAGGATTTTTTTATTTGACGTCATACTTTCGGGTATTTCCGATTTTTCACAATCTCCACTGACCAATGCAGAGTTGTCACTCGTTCCTCTCTCAGACTGCATGAGCTGATGGAAGAAAATGGATTTTTTGGAGACTTTTTCAAGGCCCTAGCTGGAGTCCGGGGTGAAGCCCCCGGAAGCTGACAAATTTTTACAAACAAGAGATGTTTTTTCCTTGTACATGTATTTGTATCCAGAAATTGAATAATTTTAAACAAAAGGTACCAGTAGCTGAGTTTATTGCTAACGATATCTTAGTAACATCAGCACCAAATCATGTTGAAAAGGATAGAGATCGTTTTTATCAACAATATTAGTGGATATCAACGGTGAAAAATCCAGCTACTTCAAGAGTATCAACATTTGTCTCCAAAAATAGCATAATTTGAAACAAATGGTCCCAGTAGCTGAGATCATTACTACCGATATCTTGGTAACTTTACTGCCAGATCATGTGGAATATCCTAGAGATTATTTTTATCAGCAATATCAGTTGATATCAGCGAGGTCACAAATCAGCTACTTTAAAAATATCAACATTTGTCTCCCAAAATAGCATAATTTGAAACAAATGGTACCAGTAGTTGATTTCATTACTAAAGATATCTTGGTAACTTTACTGCCTGATCATAAGGAATATCTTACAGAGTATTTTTATTTATATCAGTTGATATCAGCGAGGTAACAAACCAGCTACTTTAAAAATATCAACATTTGTCTCCAAAAATAGCATAAATCTACACAAATGGTACCGGTAGCTGAGTTCATTACTAACGATATCTTGGTAACTTTACTGCATTATTATGTGGAATATCTTAGAGATTATTTTTATCATCAATATCAGTTGATATCAGCGAGGTAACAAACCAGCTACTTTAAAAATATCAACATTTGTTTCCAAAAATAGCATAATTTGAAACAAAAGGTACTAGTAGCTGAGTTCATTACTAACGACATCTTGGTAACTTTACTGCCAGATCATTTGGTATATCTTGGAAATTATTTTTATCAGCAATATCAATCAATATCAGCGATTTAAAAAACCCAGCTTGTTCAAATATATCAATATTTGTCTTCAAAAATAGCATAATTTGAAACAAATGGTACCAGTAGCTGAGTTAATTACTAGTGATATCTTGGTAACTTTACTGCCTGATCATGTGGAATATCTTAGAGATTATTTTTATCAGCAATATCAGTTGATATCAGCGAGGTTACAAACCAGCTACTTTAAAAATATCAACATTTGTCTCCAAAATAGCATAATTCTAGACAAAAGGTACTAGTAGCTGAGTTTATTATTATCGATATCTTGGTAACTTCAGTGCCAGATTATGTTGAAAAGCTCAGAGATTGTTTTTTCAACACTATCGGTTGATATCAGCGGTGTAAAATTCCAGCTACTTCAAGAATATCAACATTTGTATCCCAAGTTTGCATAATTTTACACAAAAGATACTAGACGGTTATTTTTATAAGGTTCAAGTCATTTACTAGTAGCTAACTTTACATGCTTGTCGTAGCCAGCTACTAGTAACCAGTTACTAGAAGCGAAATTTACTTACTTCTCGTAGCCAGCTACTAGTAGCTAACTTTACCATTTTTCGTAGCCAGTTACTAGTAGCTAACTTTACATATCTTAAGATTTTGGACAAATTCTGCTTCATATGAATACAAAAATCTGGTCTGTTAATAACGGTGCAGTTTGTACCCATGGGGACTTCCAATAGATTGTTGGAAGACCTGGTTTCCAAAAACAGCATTAGATATTGTCAATCAGAAACTCAAGCATCTTTTTATGTCAACTTCAGAGTAGTTGTATGTACAATCAGAATGTTTTTAACAAAATAATTTTGCAAATGACCAGTGACAAGGTAAGTAAATTGACGAGTTCCATTTTTATTAAAAAACCAGCTGTCAATGATATCAAAAACCCTGGACTTTAATTTATCGTGGACAATGGTAGTATACAGAGTTGAAAAGTCGTAGGTTTTGAAGCTGTTAATTTTGGTAAAATTTTGTGATTTCAAATTGTCCAAAAGTTCCTTGGAATTTTTAAGTATCCACATCTGATCGTTGATTATGATTTATCATAATAATCTATTTATTTATATCATCACTTGTTGCTAACCAATCATTACAATAACACTGACCAGGGCCGTGTACTAGTGAAAGGAGTATCTGTTATTTGTTTAATTGTTTTCCCAAAAAAATATCTTATCATTTGACCCGCTTTTTTTATGTATGACACATTGCAATGTTGTTTCCTTTTGATGTTATTTTTGCAATTCACTGGATAAATAATGGGATCTCATAATGTTGTTGTTTATTTTAAAAGATTTAACCTTGTCTTGTTTTGTGTGCACATAACTCTCATAACTTTGTGCTGTTTACATCATCTTTGAAAATGCCTACGTGTCTTTTCTCACGCAATCGATTTGTAAACATAGTATGAATGAATGGTTATTTTTAGCCTCCGCGGAAAAAACAATGTGACCCAGATCGTATCATCTGCTCAAAGTAGCATGTTTTTCCAGTTCAATGAACTCTATTTTGACCCATAATATTAAGTTAGTTTGACTAACAGATTTACCACAACTTTTTTAAATACATTGAAATTTGTTAAAAATGTACCATAAGTATCATGTCATGTCATGATAGAAGACAGTTTCGGATTAATTTCTAATTTTCCAATATATATCTCATTATCTCACAACTTCATATCATTTTAAAGAACATTCATATTTTAAGAAAGCAGCAACAAGGATTAAATTTGTAATTCCATTTTCATTATTATGATATTTTAAAAGTCTTTTCATAGAGATCCCGGTGAAAGCTTTAAAACCAACTGCATGGGAGTCTGTTCTTATCCTCTCATATTAATGATTAAATTGAATGAAACATTAACATATGGAAATCTAACGAACAGTAGTCCATAAAACAATACAAAATAGGAGTGGAGCAAACATGGACCTCCAAAACATCAGAAGTGGGATCAGGTGCCATGGAGGTGTGAGCATCATACGGAGGTAATATAAACAATAAGATGTCTAATGTTGGCAAGCAGTCGCTGCTTTTAGATGCAATTATCGGCAAAATTCAATTGCAATAGTAACTTTCCTTTTTAACGATCACATGTACAGGAGTGATCCTTATAAGGGTCTATATTTTCGTTTTGGTTTTAAATACTATAGTTTCCTTTCACAAAGTTCAAATTTGGCTTAAAATATCCCATTAAAATGGTATAACTCAAATCAGATATCATAAAATTCAATAAAAAATTAGAATGATCTTGTGTGATAAGAGAAAATGGGAGTTTAAATTATTAAAATAAAGGGCTTGGTGAATATTGTACTCCTCAGATGGCTAAATCATCGTATTGACCTCAAAACAGTAATTATTGTATCATATTTAATATTTACAGATGAATAGAAAAAGGGAAAACGTAAGAAAAAGTAGGGTTAACAAGAACGAATACTTAATAGTTAATTCCGATTATCAGGTTCTGAAAATCAAGCATTGAGTACATGTAATTGCAAATGCTTGCAAAGATGTCTCTGAATTCTCAAAGTAATTTGTATTTATCCATTTTTTTTAGGATACACCCTAGGGCAGTGCGGAGTATGGTTATTAAAAGTGGGAGGTTGATCAACCTGGGAATAAATACTTGTACTTGGATTACCTAAAAGTTTTGAAAAAGAAAGGAAAATAAATCTCCGAACCCGAAAATCATATTTTGTAAAGGAATTTTTTTTTTGTTTTCACAACCGAATTTCTTTATATATTACTGCGTTAGCCTTTCACTGAATATTTTCTATAGTAAAAACAGGGAGGTTGATCAACCTGGGAATAAATACTTGTACTTGGATTACCTAAAAGTTTTGAAAAAGAAAGGAAAATAAATCTCCGAACCCGAAAATCATATTTTGTAAAGGTAAATGTTAAAACATGTACTGTAGATTATTTAGTATATGCTATATATAAACAGCTACTTAATTGCTGTTGTGTTTTCCCCAATATCTATTCTGTCTTAAAATCAGTCCGAATCTAGATTACTCAACGTTGTATAGACGAATAACATTTTCAGTTTTAGTTTAAAAAAAAACGTGTCAAGAACAAATTAGACCTTGGAAAAATATTTAAGAAGAAAAAAAACACATTCTTAATAAACACACTAAACACGTGCACATACCATACGCAACCGCCACATGTAAACACTGTATTAAAAGTTTTACGGGAAGTTATTGGTGACTTCTTTTCTCATTTGACTCACTTCCTTTTATCCTACATTCATCAGAAGATGTATAGAAATGTAAATAGTATTAAATTTCATGATATGTTCTATTTTATGAACGGGTAGTTTATCAAAAAGGAAAAACCACAGCTTTTTCCTACGTGATTTTACTAGTTCTACAATTTTTAATTTCGAATTGCAGTACTATCTCTCCATACAAACTCAAGGTTTTTATGTTTACCAATAAAGCAGAGGAGTCTCGAATGGTCTAGAACGTAAACAGAGAGTTTTATTTTTACCAATGTTGTTGAGGAAATGATGGTTGTGTTAAATTTGATCCTCAAATATGTTGATGTCGACTTAAGAAACGGTTGCAGATATAACACTTTCTTGATTTTGTTAGGATATTCAGGCGAATTTTATTCTCCAGATGTAAGTGGTTGCTAAATGTTTTGTAATAATTATAATGTCATCGACCTTTCATGAAGCCGGTAGACATGATAAATATTTATTATGTGAACGATTTTTGAATGAAAACATAAAAAGTAATTGCAAATTTTGTATCTAAACAATCTGCGTATGTTATTTCAGATCTTAGCAGCATATTATGCGTGCAGTCGCCGCGTGAGAAGTGCATTTTATTATGTACAACAACTTGACAGATCCAGAGGCATCCATAGGGGCGTTCTTTTTGCCAAGAAATCTGTCTTACACCGAGTCAAGTTATCTGGATTGTTACAGTGTTAGTAGCAATTTTGTATACAACCCAAGAGTCGATAGAGAACAGTACTTTAATGCAGAGGTTGAAGCTGCAAAACATGTCTTAGAGCGTTGTTCTAAAATACTGCGTTTATCAGTGAGCATGGATGCTGAAGATGATATTGATTTCGTTCCGAACGGCAGTGATAATGTCAATGAACTTATTGTGAACCAAAAATCAGATCTTGATGATGATGCTTTATTTTTTGCGAAAGATATGGATGATTTGAATTCTGTAGGATCTTCTACGGGAAAATCAAGTGTCAGTGATGATGCTAATGACGATGCCAACAGTCCTGAAATGAATGACCTTGCAGGGACATCTCAAGGATGTGGGGGCTCATTAGAGGATGCTGTTGCGACAGCTATGCAGGTAAAAATGCATTCAGATAGACTTAAAAAATGCTCGCCGCCTCCCTTTGTTTTCACTGATATGTCGTTTGCCCCATCATCGGACGACGATGACACGGAGGCGGATGTCGCTGAGAACGGAACGGAAAGCTCATTGAAAAAAGACAACTCATTCGGATCCCAGAAATCACTGTATGAAGAAAATGAGTTTAACATTGATAAAGCAGAGCTTAGAAAATCGTCGTCGCTAAAGGCAAAAAAGACTCCACCGGGCACGCCCAGTCGTAAGAAGATGGTCCGCTTTGCTGATGCTCTGGGTTTGGACCTAGAGGACGTTCGTCACGTGTTAAATGCCGAAAATCCACCAAAAATACCGGCATCAGCAATGGCCGATCTAAAGGTTGGGATTGAAACTGAGAGAAAGGATTTTGGAAAGAGATTTCTACATGCTTGTTTCCAGCAACCTGGTGCTTCAGAAAACTTTTTACAAAAGGTTTTGGCACAGAAAGTTTGTTTAGAAAACGCAATCGTCACAGACCTGACGATAACAGGGGTAGTGAGAGTAGCCAATATTGGATTTCACAAGGTTGTACGGGTAAGATACACATACAATGCCTGGGTATCGTATCATGATATCATGGCATCTTACGTTCAGAATTCTTGTGATGGTCCTACAGACAGATTTTCATTCAGCATATGCGCACCTGCCGATTTAGGTGTAAGTTCCAAACTTGAATTTGCTCTCTCCTACACTGTCGGGGATATAGTATACTGGGATAATAATGAAGGAAACAATTATGTTTTTGAATGTTTTGCAAAAACTACACCAACTGAATCTAGAGATTCGTGGTTGCATTTCCTTTAGTAGCATTTAATGCTGTTATTTAGAAATCATTGTTAGTTATCGAGAGGATTCCTGATTACTTTTGAATAATTTTTATTTTTTTCTGGATTCGATCTTTTAAAAAATGGCAAACCAAACGAGAGTTTCTACATTAATACATTTTTCACATTATTAAATGCTAGTGCTGGTATATCAAACGGTCATGTTTGAAAATCCTTAGACCCCAATCATTGTATGATTCAGCGATAGTGTATTGATTAACATAGCATAATATTCACAAAGTCATGCATAGCCTAATCATAGTTTTGGGAATCCTTTCTACACTCTTGTATAATAGAAAGTCTGTAGTGCTGGATATTAAATCGTACATTTTTTTTCCATTCCCGGTGTGTTTTAAGAACATACACAATAATTGCATGGTGCATTATCTATGTGTTGTAGCATATACATATATACATGTAATATATTTATGTGTAAAGGAAAATATTTTTTTCAAATTTATTTATACCGTCACATGACCTCCAGGTTTCAATATAACGCCATTAAGGGTAACGACACGAAGTTGAATCTCCTGTAGTCTAAGGAACGGGCATTACACATTATCAGGTAGATATGACGAAATATCATTGAAGCGTGCCGTTGGCCCTGTTATTTGGAACTGCACTTCCTCATGATTGTGCAGTATGTACCAGCTGTCATATCGAATGTGCTCTACAGAGCATCATTTCGTCTGTTAATCGGTTGTCTTGAAGAGGCAGCTTTTCACCCGAAGCTCCAATATCAAAATGGGTATTTCATAATTGCAGTGAGAAATGCATAGTGGTCAATTTACCTAAGTGGTGGTCGTCACCTTAGATATTTGAGAGGAAAGTCACGTATACCCGTGTCTTTTATTGCTGATTTGGGGATAACCTGAACCGAATAGTTTCGTGCAAATGCATTTAAATCCCCTTATTTGGCAGTCATTCATAAAAACTGGCTTTGAATTTGATTTATAGTGCAATCTCTCACTCAAAAACATGCCAATTTCAGAGGTAATTCTATTGTCAAGGTTGACTTCTGTACAACGTAAACAAAATTTTTGTAGACATCTTTGTCCTGATACTGGGGCAAACGCCGCAAGTCGTAACCGTTATAATAGATGCAAAAAAAGAGAGACAATCCGAAGAGAGTTTTTTGGCACCTAAAATCAAAGCATATAGCATAATAGTATTACGGTGTCAACTTTTATGCAACAAACTAATATTTTCCCTTTTGTCCGAGTGCATAATAGGACAATAATTGATATATAGTTTAACTATATAAATCTCTATGTATGTGCAGCTGTAATGTGTTATGCAATAATTTTGTTGTCTTAGTTTTGCTACAAGCTAAATAATCCATCGCTTTTTAAATTTGTTGTTGTATTGCTATAAGCTGAATTATTTCGAGAAGTATCATTGCCTTTATAAATCCATGTATTTTCCTCTCTTTAAATCAAACTTGGGTGTAATAAATCCTTTCAGCATAATTGTACATTGTTTGACTGGAGGCACGGTCGATGAAGACTAGCTCCCCTTGCGGTTTCGGCTTTTCCGGATGTACAAGGGATGATATTTAATATGTTGTTATATTTTAAGTCTTTTTATTTTCTTAAATTATGTATTGAAAGTTAGGTACATATATATTCTGCTTTTTGTTAATGGTTATCAATAATTATTCTAATCGTTATCTCGCCATTAGGATGGATTGAGATAAAGTTGTTCTGTTTTAATAATCCGTGATATTGTACATTTATTATCATTTGTTGCGTTTGATCATGCTGAAATGCATTAAAAATGATCTCTTTGTTTCTGTTTTACCTTATTTCATCTTACAGAGCTCTGGTTCGTATGTGTTCGAAATTTCATTATTCTATTCAAAAGATGTGCAGCTTTTTATTTCACCATAAAGCCCGATTCGGCTGTAATTATTAGACACACTATTGTACGAGTACAGATGTACGCTGGCCATGAGCTGTCCACGCCGAGATCACACACGTATCCATAAATACATTGTTCCCGTAAACCTGGGAGCTTGAGGATCGTTAGCAGGACGGCTATAGTCGCTGCCGTCTATAATACTTATATTACCTTTTTATTGGTAAATGTAAAGAAAAAAAGAGCAAGAACATGGTCTAAAATTAAAAACATATATATAATTAATATTGAGGTATTAAATAAATGGATTATGAGGATAACATCTTTCTTAACTCTGAAATTAGGGTTTTATGTATATGTATTTGAATTTTTTAACCTACGTTGAAGAAAAACCTTTAAAGTATGAAGAAACTAAACGGTATTAATAATGTCAAGGAAATCGGTTAATCGAAAGAAATCTTAATGGGTCATTTATGACCAATATCCTTTTAAGAATCATACTAATTTCCGGATAAATGTTGTCCGCTGTTATCACTCTAAAATCGGAAGCAGAAATCCGTTTCTATAGTAACGTTACGAGGGTTTTTAAAAGCCTTTTTGTCAAATAATCACTAGTCGAATCCGATTCACTGTCACAGGATTCTGATGTTGAATAATGATTAAAGACCATGTAAGAATCTTAGTGTAACAGAGAATTGCTGAGTTATAGCACATGTTAATGTAAAATTATGTAGATAGGGTGCATAGATTTTATCTAATAAAGTAATTGAAAGTTATCAACGTTACATGCAATAATTTGTTGAACGTTTTCTTTTAAGTGTGACCAGTATGGTTGTGATTTGACATAATTTACTTGTATTATGTTATAAATACTTAAATAGATTGGGCAGCAGGCATAGCCTATATATAAGCCCTCTCCACAAGGATGAGGATATTGGTTTTGCCTGGTATCAGAACTGTACCTATCTATGCCAGGAAATTCAAACAGACCAGTTCCTCCTTATAAGGCAAAGATTTAAAAACTCTGTTTTCGATTGCCTGGCCTTGTCTTATAGAGTAGGTTGGTAGATGGGTATTGATACATTTTTTTCAAGATCAATTTTAGTTTTCAGGTTTTTGTTTTTATTTAAAACAAATACTAAAATGAAAACAACTCCACTTACTTTAAGGCACTGTAAACTGTCAAAAACAAAAACCCAAAATAGAAAAGGTAACAGCTTCAATATCATTAAAATTAAAACATACCAAAAGAATTATATAAAAAAGGGTTTCGAAAGTTTGGGTCTGATGCATATCTATTGAGTAGGAAGGCAACTGCAAACCAACATATTTTTATTTTAGACCGAAAAAGAATTATGACAATACTTTTTCTTGCACGCTTGGGGTATTATTTTGCATTAATTGCATCCCCGTGCGTTTTCTTTGAAAGCTAAAATGACTGCATAAAAATAACCATAGACTACTACTTCAGTAGATTCTTTTCTTTGTAGGATTCCAATTGTCCTCTATTGCCTTGGAAAATCCATCTCAAAAATGAACAATGACATCAAGGTTGAGATAACACAAACAATTTTTTTTATAATAAAAGTCCACCCCCAAGTTACGTAAAGTACATATGTACGATCCTCCCGAGAATTATTGTCGTTTTCGCTTTCAGAGAAAACGCAAGGAACCTTTCATACTATTTCATTTTAAATGCATCTATTGCAATCAAAGAAAGCCGTTTAGGGCCGTTCAAAGGGTATGGTCCCCTACATGCAAAGTAGATTATGTTAACATGCAACATAATTATGAAAACATGCGGCTTACTTATGTCATTCTATAGACACGCAAGTTACCAATCTTTTTAGTATTGGCAGACTTACATACTAACGCCAGTATATATGACATCATTCAGCAAGATGCAACGTAATAATGTTTACATGCGACTTGATAGCGTTTTAAACATGCGAATTAATGATGTCAACATGCAAGATAATAAGTTGCATGTCAGCATATATATCTCGCATGTTGACATAAACAACTGGAATGTTGGCATACTTACATGTATCTTGCATGTTGACATGAATAAGTTGCATTCTACATAAGATTTTCTCAAATGTTAACATATTTAAGTCGCATGTGAACATATTTCGGTTGCATCTTGCTTGTATGATGTCTATGGTGGCATATTTCCGCCTACATGCAAGGTAAATTAAATGTTAATATGCAATCTAATTATTTAAGGAATCACTGTCCAGTTAGTATAGTACGCATGCAAGGGCATCAATGATAGTGAAACATGGGATAATTTTCATAACGGGTAAAGCCCAATATGCATAAATTATTCCATGTTTCCCACTATCATTGATGTCCCTGGCATACTTTACTAACCAAACAGTGATTCCTTATATTTCCATTTCATTGTGAAATAAAATTGTAGATTTAGACTTTAAAAATGTAGACATAGATTTAATTACACGAGGACTCCCATGCCAATTTCAGTAGTCCTCGCCCACTGACGTCAAACAAAAAGGCAACCGCACGAGATTTACATACATATTTGGCCTTCTTAGAGCGTCAGACACAGAGACAGATGCGCACGAGATTTGCATGCATATTAGGCCTCCTTAGCTCCTGACCTATCGACCTGCTTATTTACATTCCGGTAGAATTTTCAAGAAATCAACTCCGCTAACTTTCAAAGAGTTATCACAGAGAAAAAAAATTGGAAATATATAGATATGATTGTTTATGTCAATATCCAAAATGTTTGTGTTGACATGCAAGTAAAATCTCTTTAGAGAATCTAATTTTATTATCTGTAAACCTACCTAGTGAATAAGGTAAGGTATTGACAAACAAATTGATGGAACAAGAATATCAACAGTATCTTTTAAAGTAATTTCGTAAGCTCTATGCTTGATACAAAGACCTTGTCAGCAAATACAATCTATCTAGTCAAATAAAGACTGACGTTTTTCATATTTATTGTTTAGACCATTATTTACTCACTGAATTGTCGACAGATTTTTCCGTTATTTCCTGATCATGACAAGAAACACAGGGCGGATGCGACCAGTTGGCGGCAAGAGATGCTCATTCCTCCATGGCACCTGATCCCACCTCAGATGTTTTAAGGGCCCGTGTTTGCTCTGCTCCTGGTTTGAATTTTTTAATGTGGTTAGTGTTCCTTATTTTCATATACTAAGTATTTCCTGCTAACGAATTATATGACATTTAACTGGAGCAAGATGCAACAGAAATATGTTGACATGCGACTTATCTATGTTGACATTCGACTCATTTATATTGACATTCGACTTATTTATGTCAACATGCGAGGTAATTATGTAGATGTGCAACTTATTTATGCCAGCATGCAAGATAAATACGTTAACATGCGAGTTATTTATGTTTACACGACATGCTAGGTAATAATGTAAACATTGCGAGTTTATTTTGTTAACATACGAGATATGTATGTGATATAAATAAGTCGCAGGACTACATAGTTGTGTTAACATAAATAAGTGGCATGCTGAATTTTATCTATATTAAATTACATTTTCTGATAAGAATTGTATATTGCTTATAGACATACCTGTCTGGCATGTTGACATAAATTTCTTGCATTCAAACATAATTAATTTTATTTTTGCATGCAGGACAGAAATATGCCACCAGAGATGTCATATGCTAGCGTTAGTAGTAAGTTAATGGTGGAATAATTCTGCCATTACATGCAGGATGAACCATGTTAACATGCAAGACAATTATGTAGACATACGACCAGAGACATGTAAACGAGACTGCTTATATCCATGCCGCATCAATGTGTTTGTCAATAATTTAGTTCGTTTAATAAAACGTTCATATACAGAGTATGCTTTTGCGTATCAAATCAACTGCATGAGAGATATCGAAAAAAAAAACCGTGTGCAGAAATAAAGGTACATTGCTGCACAAGTAAGAGATATTGACGATTGAAAGATTAAAGTCATCACGTTTATCATAAAGCTCTGTTAGATAACCATTAACGTTTTTTAAAGTAAAATATCCAAATATGAAACAGAATTGTCAAACTCTGTGGTATCTTTTATTTCAGGCTCACTTAGATTCATCGTATCAACATGAGAATGAAAACAACCTTTATTATAGGACAATACGTTGTCGATATATCTAAATGTCGAGTTGAAGGCCACAGCAAGTGTTTTATTCTTTTAACGTAAAAGTTTTTGAACAAGCATTATTTTCTTGCAATTGCATGTAGACATAAATTATCTTGTAGGTTGTTTAGAGAGGAGAAAAAATATATTGGTGCCACCATAGATAGAAGCTACGACCGAGAATAAAGATTCTATAACTTGCATTAAACTTAAAGATCAAAGTCATAAAGACAAGTACTAAGTATCAAAATACATTCCAAAAGGTCTTGTCACAAGTAAAAATTTGAAAACCCTTTTTTCCTGTACAAAAGTTATGGTATAAGTTAAAATTGTTCATTTATTCTAGATCAAGGTTATGAAGGCTAAAATAATACATATAGTTTTATCTGAAATAATTTAATATACTATGCCAGTAAAATATGAAAGACCGAATAAAATTTTCTTACTAATTAGTAGGTTGATCTTTAAAGTTAAGGCTTTGAGGAAAAAAAAACCAAAAAACATTTTCATATACAATGTACATGTATTCAGAAAGGTGTTATCACTGGTAATACACATGCAAAATAATATGAACGCCGTATATCTCCTCATATTAAAAAAATTATCACCGTTTAAAATGTTTGAAAAGTATGCCAAATTTTATGGTCAAGCTTTTCAGGGGTGAAAAATGGAAAGGCTTGTTACATGTAAAGTACACGTGAAAAATTAAAGCCCAGTCTTTCCTCATATTCAAAAATTATCACCGTTAAAATGCTTGAAAAATAGGTCAAACTGTGGTCAAGGTTTTAAGGGGTCAAAAATGGAAAAGTTTGTTACAGGTACATGTAAGGTACACTTGAAATATTTAACCCCTGTTTTTTCTCATTCAAAAGATATGACTAAGGATACCGATTTTTATCATTCTGGTCAACAGAAGATGAATCTGACTCGCTTTCTCGGAGGAAGGAGACAAACCGTCTTTAATCACGGAACAATACTTTTCAGTCATCAACTCAAGTTGGAATATGTTTTTTTTTTAGAAACACAGTTGAAGAGTGTGTTATACTTATAATATAACGCTCCTTGTTCTCATACATGCATACAAAGAAGACTTCTCTCAGTCAAAAAAACATCAAAGAGGATTGAATTCTAACCATTACAACGTTTAATTCCATTTTTATAGTTGTGCTTGTTATTTTGCCCATACACAGTTTGTCGTATAATTAATCGCTAAGGATTGTCTCTCAGACACACTCCATCATCCTTACGGCTAACGTGTTCTTCCAAGCACGAGCAATTGTCGTGAATCATTGAGAGGAGTTCACAAAACGACCATTACCATTATCATACTCGTTTTTCTCTTTCTCTAATTTTCTTTTCTCTCTTTTTCTCCACCTCTCCGTGTGTGAAAAGAATGAAAAAGTTTTTGGGTATAGACTGATGAAATACTGATTCATATATTGAAGGTAGAACGTTATAAATATTCAAAATAAATCGTGACGACCCCTCTGTCTGGGAAAACAGATTCATTTGTATTCATTAACCATTGATTTTAAGCAGGAATACTCTCAACCAAATAGGAAATCAAATTATGTAATAAACCACCGATGCAACACGTCAGTCCCTCGATCGAAAAACAATCTCAAAGTTGAGAGAGAGAGAGAGGGGGGGGGGGGGGCTGGAGTAGTTTGGTCTGAGGTTCTTAATTCCGGGACGTAAAGTACCAAATTGAAATGAACGGTCAGTATATATATACAGTACATACACTTAACATCCGGATGTAATGTAGCATAAAATTTACATTTACATATAATTGAATAAAATTGGTTACATTGAACTACGCCCAGGGTCTTCCATAAAAAATACCGGTATCTTCACGATGTCTACTTGTATAGGTGTTTTTATGCAGTTGGTTTGATCTGCCCATAGGTCTAAGATAAAATTACAGTTTATTACTCATTTATACTGTATATCAGCATGATATGAAATAAGAAGTGATTTGTAGTGTCTTGCAATGAAAGCAAATGCCTTTTACACTATATGTATTATAGAATACATGACGGAAATAGAAGACAAAAAATACCAAATAAGTATAAAATCATAACAATTTCTCGGAATGCCTGGATACCCATCGGTTTTTAACCTAAAATATATTTGTTGATCAATTTTCAATTAGAAAATGCATTGCTGATATTCCAATTCGCATTTTCTGCAAAAATATTGGGAGATTTGACAATTTTCCCTATATAATATGATTAACTTTAATCTTTAACTTTAAAGAAATGCTGTGGATAAATTTACATAACTTTGTGGATTCGGAGATACTTTTATGATTATTTTTGATTACTTAAATGCTAATTTTATAAACCTGAGGATCGGACTACCTTAACAAATCATTCTGAAAAACCAATATATGAAGTGAAACAAACATATTATGAAGTTGTTATTCAAAAGATGCAAATAGTTTGAGTCAATTTAATTAATTGTTATGAAAGAAAGAAGAGGTCAATGATTTTGATAAATGTCAAAGTCTCAAATTTATCATTATAGGATTGTTTATATATAGATAAGTGTTTGAAAAGTTGAACGATTTTAATAGTAGGCCTATATATGTATACATATTGTCATGGTGCAAATTTTGAATTTACCGGGTAACAATATGTAGTAGAACCACAGGGGCATCTTATCCACTTTGTTCTCTACTTCACATATTTTCATATGTGAAGTAGAGAACAGAGTGGATAAGATGCCTCTGTGGTAGAACTTACTCAAAAACCATGGGAAAAAGAAACACTGCAAAAATTTATACTTGAGAAACAGAAAACACGAGCTGTGGGCTTCAGCTATATAGACATGGAGATCTTTCAACTTTTTATCAACAATATTTATTTCTATTCATATGTCAACTCAGGATATCCCAGTGTATTTCATGTCTAGATATTTTCATAGAAAAGTTCGTTAATTGAAACCAAACACCAAAGCATAACGATAAACATGGTATACTTTTCTATCATAACTTCCATTATTTATGCTATATACCTTTGTGGTCTGCATATTGAGTTTATGGTTCCAAATGATTCGATACAAAAGAGCACGTTCTATGTAACAATGTCTAAAACAAGCAAGCTCTTGACAAAGAAGTTGATGAAACAAAAATCTCAACAGTCTAGTTTAAAGTCATTATATTGCAAGTTCTACGGTCGATACAACGATATTGCCAGGAAATGCAATCTATCAAGAAGTCGAAAACTGACTATCACCTTTTTTAAATTATTTCACACACTGTATCGTCTCTGGAGTTTCCCTTTGTCCAATCAGAGAACAGGTGTAACTAGTCGACAGGGGATGCCTACATCAACAGTCTCATTTGAAGTCAACATTTCGCGCGTTTATTTTGGTTGCTATAATGACCTTGTCAACGAGAATAATAATTAAGTCAAATGCCGACTGACGTTTTTACACTAATTGTAAGGCTATTATTAACACACTGAATTGCCTACGTTTTTTCCATTTTCCCTATAACGACAATCAGCACAAGTTGGGTGTGACCGGTCGGCAGTGGATGCTCACTCCTCCATGGTACTTGATCCCACCTCTGAGATTTCAGAGGTCGGTGTTTGCTCTGCTCCTGAATTATATTGTTTGAATGGAGCTTGAATATTGTTCGTTATCTCCATATATTTATTTGCACCTTCATGGTACCTGATCCCACCATCTCTGATGTTTAAATATAGGTGTGTGCTCTGCTCCGATTTATTAATATTTCTATAGCCCTTTGATTTCGATCACTGTTTGTTATCTCCATAAGTCATTTAAAACAGACGTATATAAAATATATA
>PRKT01000002.1:2625048-2675710 GCA_003671525.1 Saccostrea glomerata | reverse complement strand
GGGGGTTAGTGACCAACTTTTTCAATGCCAACTTCCTTTCACTTCCAATTATTTCCTATATTTCCTTGCTTTCAATATACTGTGGTAAAAAGTAGGGGGGGGCAACTATCTTTTCAATGGACATTTTCCATAGTAAAGGTAATGTTGGGGAAAAAGTGGGGGGACCAGCCCCCCCCCCTTCCCCCTCCCCTGGCCCACCCCTGTTGCTACGTGCCTGAACGTCCATCAATATTAATCATTATTAAGGTGTAGATCTAGATTCAGAAAATGATTGAAGAATTTGAATACTAGTAGCTGAAAATGCACGTGTAAAAAGTGTCCCGGAATTGCACGGAAAGTCTAATTTAAAAGGGAAGACATGCTAGACATAGTAGGAAATTGGCACTTTTGTTGCTTCCAAAGCATCGAGGAAGTTTTTTATGTAGCTGCAGAACTGTAGCGTTGTAGTTTTATATACATTAGTCTTTTACCATTTCACTATATAGATCTTGTAATGCAAAAAATGTGCAATTGACAGTAAATTTTTTTTCGCGCACTGTTGGGGAGAATTTCTCCACTTTCCAGCATCGGTCAGTCAACTACCTTTAACTCCCTACTTCTTGACACATTTTTTAATCAATCTGTATACTGTATACTGTGTTATTTTTGCCCCGTGTTATTTTCGCCCTCTGACACTTGAAAATAGTTTTGTCACTTTTAAATTCGCCCAGTCAAGGTTTTATTTAAGAAAACATACTGTATTCTTTGAATTCGCCCTGTTTTAAATTCGCCCAAAAGAGGATAGGGCGAAAGGGGCGAAATTTTCCCTGTATGCAGTATTTTACTTGTATCCACCTCCAAATGCTTTATGGTCGTCCCTATGATTCATGATTCAATAATGCCCAAGTCAGGATTAATAACATGGCCATTCTATCTTGGCAGGGTCATGATTCAATGTTGCCCAAGTCAGGATTAATAACATGGCCATTCTATCTTGGCAGGGTCATGATTCAATGTTGCCCAAATCAGGATTAATAACATGGCCATTCTAACTCGGCAGGGTCATGATTCAATGTTGCTCAAGTCAGGATTAATAACATGGCCATTCTATCTCGGCAAGGTCATGATTCAATGTTGCCCAAGTCAGGATTAATAACATGGCCATTCTATCTCGGCAGGGTCATGATTCAATGTTGTCCAAGTCAGGATTGATAACATGGCCATTCTGTCTTGGCAGGGTCATGAATCAATGTTGCCCAAGTCAGGATTGATAACATGGCCATTCTATCTTGGCAGGGTCATGATTCAATGTTGCCCAAATCAGGATTAATAACATGGCCATTCTATCTTGGCAGGGTCATGATTCAATGTTGCCCAAGTCAGGATTAATAACTTGGCCATTCTATCTTGGCAGGGTCATGATTCATTGTTGCCCAAGTCAGGGTAAATAACAAGGCCATTCTATCTTGGCATGGTCATGATTCAATATTGACCAAGTCAGGATTAATAACAAGGCCATTCTATCTTGGCAGGGTCATGATTCAATGTTGCCCAAGTCAGGATTAATAACATGGCCATTCTATCTTGGCAGGGTCATGATTCAATGTCAATTCAGGATTGACAACATGGCCATCTTATGTTGACGATGGAAAAACCGAAGTCATCTCGTTTGTCATGCAATTTAGTTGTTAGTTGGCTTTACGTCTGTAGCCAGTAAAACATCCAAGTTTAAAACATATGCCCCCTGAGGGCCCTTGATTGGTGAATAAGAAAATATAATAATATATGACAGACGCCATGTTGTCTTTTATTTCAAGTTCACTGGAATACATTGAGTTGACATATGACATGAATGAAAATACCATCGTTATACATGTAAGTGATAAAATATCTGAATGCATGTCGATCTGAAGGCCACAAACAAGTGTTCTCCTCTCCTCGTGTAGAACTTTTTGAATCAATTCTGCTTCGTAAGAATATAAAGATAGGTCTGCTAATAAAGAACAAAATTAGTGCCCATCGGAATTCCAACAGTTTGTTGGAAATCTTAGTTTACAAACACGCATATTTATGTTGTCAATCAGAAACTCTAGCATCCTTTCAATATCAACTTGTATCGTGAGAAATCGTTGGTTGATATTGAGAAAAGTCGTCAGTTTTTTATGATACAGACTTTCGAAAAATTTGGTATTTAAAAAATAAAGTTCTTTAAAATATTTGAGTAACTAGTCTAAATATGATGTACACCAATTCTAGAATATGTAGTAGCACAGAACGTTTAATTTAAACATATGTAATCGAATCATAATCAATAGGATATTGGACACAATCATTAGTTATAATTCCAACTTAATATATATTAATTAAAAGTATTAAACACTGATGTATGATTTTGAAGAATTTCTTCCTTGGAAGAAGCCGAAAGTATATGTTGGATTTTCAAATGTATATATAGAATTGAAACCAAGGCTTTTTTTGTTTAAAACTAATTTCATCAACTTCTTATTTTCTTTCATGATAATATTTTAAGTGAGATAGAAAATGACACAGTACATAATTAAAAGTACACCATCCAGTTGAAACCAAGCCCACATGGTTTATTGGAGAATCATGATGATCTGTGGGTTCAGACAATGGTATGTTTCCGCATTTTTCACACATCGATCTACTCAAACTGCTGAGCTATTTCATATCTATTTCAAGAGAATAAAAATGTCTAAAGTTCTGGATTTAAACAAAAATTAAAATAATAAATTGTTTCTTGAAGACTGGTTCCACGTCTTATCATAACATGTCGACTTTAGCGTTTCTTACCGAATTAGACTTACTTGTTTAGTGAGCACTTGCCTATTTCCGGTTACGCTCGCCAAGCCTAAACAGGGAAATAATTTTTTTCACAACTTTCAAATAATTTGGCATTATACAATGATCCTTGCAGGTTCATGGCAATATTTATTACTTAGCAAGTAAGAATTTATACTTTTTTGTCAAAGTTTGCTGACATTTTCCCTCAATAATGCTGATAACCTCTTGATCAAAATGTTATGTGGTGTGGGATTTCTGTGTTAAGACATTTCTAAAGCGATGAATAGCATAAAATACAATAAATGATACCCGAAGTGAGCGGCCAAAACGGCGGCGTTAATTAAGGAATCAATGTCTAATTAGTGTAGTATGCCAGGGCATCAACGATTGTGGGAAACATGGGATAATTTGCATAAATTATCCCATGTCTCCCACTATTGTTGATGTCCCTGGCATACTATATTTACTAGACAGTGATTCCTTTTATTTCCATTTCATTGTGAAATAAAATTGTAGATTCAGACTTAAAAATGTAGACTATTCGATTTAAATTACACGAGGACTCCCATGCCAATTTCAATAGTCCTCGTCCGCTGACGTCAAACACAAAGGTTGTAACACGAGATTTACATGCATATTTGGCTTCCTTAGCGTCAGACACAGACACAGATGTGCAGGAGATTTGCATGCATATTAGGCCCCCTTAGCTCCTGACCTATTGACCTGCCTAATTTACATTCCAGCAGAATTATCAAGGAATAAACTCCCCTAACTTTCAAAGAGTTATCACAGAGAAAAAATTTAGAAATGGAAATAATCAAAGATTAATAATAAAATCTGTAGCTTTCTGCTTTATCTGTCCGAGTTTTCTCAAGCAGACAGCTACAGTACAGAATTTACCCCACCCACTGAAAAGTTATGGGCAAACAGAAAGATTGATGGACAAGACAAGAAATACCCCAAAATCTTCCATTACATGGGCATAAAACTCATAAAACAATTTGTTGGTCTGCAATGAGTTTGATACTACTTCAAGACAATATAATTATATCCATGTAAAAATACAACAGTACTTTGATTGTAATGATCACAAGGGCTCGTAAATCACAAAGCATATTGCTAGGTATAATCATATCATAATCTGACATGATACCATGAAAGTAAATTTTCATGCTCTTACTTTAAATTAATAGTGCCTATATACATGTAGATGAACAATTTTATTGTTCAAAATTATTCTTGGAAAGACAGGGAAACTATTAAAGTCCATTGTTGAGACTACCGGTATATACATGTAGTCACCCATAACAATTTTAATAAGAAAAGAGTGTTTCATTTTCTATAACTGTGGAAGTAAATAACTTAGAAATATGTTAAGATAACTTATCATAACTATTTCTATGCCATGTTGAAGTTGTAGAACATGTATTGTAATACATGTTGTAGCATTCTATTTTTTAGAAAACAATAGAAGCTTCCTGTCTTAAAGGTCACATCTTTTGTTTTATAAATTAAAAACTGCTGTTTTCTCAAATGGGATAGAATTTTTATTACAATTTCCATACACACAAAAATATTGGGTTGTTGTAACGTTTTAACTTTGTATCCCAAAAGTTTGAATTTTAAAAGATTACATGGTAACTTAATTATATATATTATCAAGGCATTGGTATCTTGTTTATCAGTAAACTTTTGCATAGTGTATGTTATATATAACGTTTTATCATCAAATTAATATTATTTTACGGATTCGATTTAGTGAATGTGGTGAGGGCTTGTCCCAGCTAGGACACAGTTAGATTATTAAACTAGGTGTGTGTAAACAGTTAAAATAAAGTTATGAATTCTTATATTTTTGAAGTTAATTTAATAATATCTTCCTAAAAGTTATTTCTCATTTCAGATAATCTATGTTTTTCAAGATTGATCAACACAAAGAAGGAAATGTGATATAGAGTCAACAGCCATAAAAAGCTATGGGTAAAATCAGTAAGCTGTTGGTCTGTGGTCATGTGGGAGTTGGAAAAACAGCAGCCATAGAACAGCTTATATATGGAAACCATGTGGTGGGGACAGTAAGAGAAAATCACATTAAAGTTTATGTACAATAGCGCATTATGACGGCAAACAGAATTAGTTAATGCTGTACATACAGTGGCGTCAGTAGTCCAGTGGTTAAGGTGCCAGACTCCAAACCAAAAGGTTGTGAGTTCGAATCCTGGCCGCGACTAGCCGACGTTGTGTCCTTGGGAAAGGCACTTTACACGAATTTCCTCACTCCACCCAAGTGTAAATAGGGTACCTGGCTATAGACAGTGAAAGATATTGTCAGAATGTTAGTGTTCTAGCGCTGATAACGGCAGCTTGCACTGAGAATGATTCTGGATTGTTAAGGTCTGCTGGGGTAATAATGTATTGTAAAGCGCTTTGAGTAGCATTTATGCTAGAAAAGTGCTTTATAAAAACAATCATTATTATTATTATTACAATAAATTTATCACACCATCTTTTTCACCAAACTGGTATAGATTTCTATACTCATATTTCTGTGAATTCAAATTTTAATGGTTAAGACAGATTCATTAGTAATTTTGGCCCAAGGGCCTTAAAACTTAGATTTAATAGCTTACTTTTGATCTTATTCTCACTTTTCTACTATTAATTCTTCTGGTAAAAGTTAGCCTGAGAACAAAAGTGAGCTCATTTAAGTTTTATGGGCCCTAAGCCTTAGCCTGTGTTTTCTTTGATATATGAAACTATATTTAGAAATTAATACTCATGCTTTCTTAATTATTCAGATTTCATGTACAATGAAGTAAGATCATACACAAATAGATTTTGTTCATGACCTCCTAATGAACTTGATTTTTTTCAAGTATTTTCTGAAGAGTTGCAAAAGACATCAATTTGCAGACAAGATTAGATCATATGTATCGCCCAAAAAGATGTTAAGAAATTTGATTTCTTTAGGATTTATGCAAAAAATATCAAAAAATTCAAATAGGCAACTGCTGTTGACACTATTTTCTAAAGGAGAATAACCCCTTAAATGAGATATTTTGAAGCTTTTTCTATTTAAAGTTAGAAATGAAACTACTGTGAAATCATGAATGAATTCGTAGAGTGTATTCTTTCTTTGTTTTTGAGGTATGAAGAGACCAAAATTTATGTCTACCAAAAATTTGAATTGTAATTACTCATATATATTACCACTCAACAATTCTTGTGATTTTCAAGCTTATGTTATTTAACTGTTATAAAAATAACTTCTCTTTTTCTTTTATGTATTTTTATACATGTAACAAGCAAAGAAAGTACATGTAGCAATCTTCAAGAAATAAAGGGTTATTTTCTTACTTTGATTTGATAAACTTTTTCTAGTAAGTAACATTTGCATTCATTTTATTTAATGTACCGTATATACTAGCCTATGAGTCGGTCCGCCTATAAGTCAGTTGTATTTTTTTAGGTTAATATGGAGGGATTTGCCATTTACCCGCTTATAAATCGGTATAACTTTTTGCCAGAATCGTTTGACATTTTAAATCAACACACTGATATTTTTATCCAGTGTCCTTTAATATTGTTTTGAAATAATCGGATATATAATTTAAATCATTAAACAAATACGCAAAGCACACTTTAGATAAAAATAAAACTACTACAGTAAAATAAGCAAATACTTGTACCTTATGTATAATCTTTGAATGCATAAATGATTATACATATATAGGCTTTGTTCTTCAATAATCATCGGAAATATATATAAAATGCTACATTTCACTGTCCAGAAAAATACCAATCTCTTTATGACTCGTCTTTAAGTCGGACGTATAGTTTTGGACCAATATGTATCGATAATTCAGAAAAAAACGACTTTTTGGCGAGTATATACAGTAAGGCTGTGAATTTATTCTGTAGCAGATGTTTCCAACCATAGAAGATATTTATTCTGCTATGATAGAAACAGACAGAGGGGTCAAAGAGAAAGTCATTATTTATGATACTGGTTTATTGGTAAGTATTAAATAATCATATCTTATCAAGTGAAACCTTCTGCAGAATATGATTTTGTAAAAATCAAGGAATTTGATGCTTTTCTCCCTTGTCTTCTAAATCTGATATTGAACAATTTTTTTTATCTCAATTCATCAAAGTTGGGGGAACTTTTGGTGTTTGTATAAGTGCTTATGTCCTAAACCTATTTACAGTATTAGAAGCAGATTTCTTCAAAAGTATATCTTTACCATATATAGATTAGAGGTGCATGGTTAGTGCTTCTGGTGAGTTTTTATCGTACCAGTTTGGGTTAAGATGCCGCATTTTCAGCAAATATTTTCCATTGAATACCTGGTTAATTTTGGAGTAGGTGCTAGATATTTTACTTAAATATATAGAAGTTTTAAAGGAACTAAATGTGCATGGCTGATGCATCTGGGTATGCACACTACCAAACTTACATTGGATGCTGGATCTGGCTGACATTTTTAGGGAGTTTTGAAAGCAACTCCTTTCTCAAGTACTTATAACCCCAACCTAGACAAATTGAGTAGATGATTCATTTAAGAAATGAATTTAATTTCTTAAGATTCATGAGGTTATGAACTGCGACGCTTCACTCCGGCACATTTCATGAAGCGTGTTAGCGCTTCATGATAAATATGCCGGCGTGAAGCGTTGTAGTTCATATACCTCATTAATCTTCAAAAATTAAATTCATTTCTTATATTTACATTATTTTTCTGATGACTTAATTGCCATAAATTTACGCCATTCAACTGTCATTTTTAAAGCAAAATAGTGTGCACTATATTTTACGTCAAGAGCGGTATTTTGACATAACAATGGAGATATTCATGCTTACTTGTGGTACCTTATGTAATGTAGTTCATGAGAAAATGAACTGCATTATATTTTGTAAAGAATCATAGGGGAAATTTATTTGAAATGTAAATATTTAGAAATAGTAGCTTCTTGATGACATATACTTTTGGATGAGTTATCAGATTTAATTTTTTATGAAGACGTCCATCCCAAGTTTAGTGGCATGAATGATGCAGGCAGGGATGTACACCACTAGAATTGCTTCAGATGCTGAATCTTACTTGTATTTTCTGAGCTATTCAACAGAAAAAAAGTTTTTGAAGCAAGTCTGTTTCCAAGTAATTAAAATTCATAACCCAGACCATGCTTTTAATGTTGCATCTAGGGATGCAGAGTGCAAGAATTTATCTTAGTCAGACACAACACTCATTGGATTGAGCTATAATTTTCTATCCAGAGTTGTCTTTCTTGCTATGTTCCTTTGTACATCTCTGTCATCTTTTGTTATAAGAGAAAATTTGAAAATAAATGTTAAATTTTGTAACAAAAATTATTTTTAATTATATTAATCTTTAAAATGAAAGAAAGAAAATTTAATTTTAACCTATCACTCCTCTTAAGGATTTTTTTAATCTTTATTTTGCAAATAGTTCCTTTAAAACTATAAGATTTGAAAATTGAAATATTTTCATTCTTTATTGACAAATGCAATAACTTATAATAATTTTGATTTTAAAATTTCAATGTTTTAACATCTACAAGAATCTTATTTAAAGGACATTGACAGAGGTGTATGTGGTAGCGTATTGGCAATTCTGGGTAGAGAATTGTGTTATCTTTTTGCCTTGCTGTGTTTATATTTGTCTACTAAAATTCTGTTCATTCAAGCCAACCAACTTATGACCTATCAAAATTTTATATAAATCCCCTATGCATACTTCTCATGGTTAGGCAATCTAGAGGGGCTTTACATTTTCGGGAAATTAGCAGATAAACCAATTAATAAAAATTCAATTTCCATTAAATAAATAGCAATAACATTTTCTTCAAAATAAAAAAGTTTCAAAAAAAAAAATAATAAATAAACCAAATCCCAAGGTATTAAAAATAACAGTCAGTACTAAATCAAACACAACTTTTTTGTTTATTTAAAATGATAGGAATTTACTTATTTATCCCTCTTTTCTTTTTCCAGGATGAAAATAAATCTGAACTCCCTCGGCATTACTTTTCATTTCCTGATGTAAGTAATTTTACTTGGCAGTAAGGTCAAGTTAGCCTTATTCTAATACATGAGATTTAAATATTTCTAAAATATCTATCAAGTACGTATCAGTCTTAATGAGATAAATTCTGTTAAAAAAACAAGTGAAAAAAAAAAAAAAAAAAAAAAAAACCAAATCACAAGGTATTAAAAATAACAGTCAGTATTAAATCAAACACAACTTTTTTGTTTATTAATGATAGGAATTTACTTATTTATCCTTCTTTTCTTTTTCCAGGATGAAAATAAATCTGAACTCCCTCGGCATTACTTTTCATTTCCTGATGTAAGTAATTTTACTTAGCAGTAAGGTCAAGTTAGCCTTATTCTAATACATGTGATTTAAATATTTCTAAAATATATATCAAGTCTAAATGAGATAAATTCTGTTAAAAAAACAAGTTGCCATATTATTATTCAAAGTCCAAACAGAAATTGTTAATTTAAAGAAAAATCCAAGCTTCATTATAATACATGTATTTTTCTGCTTGTTTTTAAGGGGTTTGTGCTCTTTTATGATGTTACCAACATGGAATCCTTCCAGAAACTAGACAGAATCAAAAAAGACATTGACAGATTTAAAGACAAGAGAGAAGTATGGATCTTTTCATACAGAGTTCAAGATTTACTCCTTTTTTCAAATGCAACAAAATCCAGATATCAAAGCTTAGATTATTATAAACATTGCTCACAATAAAATCAAAAACGTCAGACAGCATTTCCTGTGAACATCTTGTAACTGTCTGTTTGCCCTATTTACATGTAGTTTCTAATTTTTAATCAACAAGAAAGGTTTACTTTGTGAATGTAATTAATATCTGTTAGTATAGTTAGTATATGTACTTGTATGTGTAGTATGTGGTTTAACATTTAATTCACAGTATTTTGGAGAGGATTAACTAGTACTGCACATAATAAAAATTAATGTATCCTAAATGTTTTGGAGATAAAGGTTAAAACTCTTTAAAATCACCTTGATTTTAAATATAAGCATTAAGTTGCTGAAGTACAAGTGACACTGAAAGTCAAAAACATGCCTTATTTATAGGTTCATATCGCCGTCATTGGAAACAAAGTTGACCTTCAGGAGGGAAGAGAAGTGGACAAAGAGAAGGCCACAGCATGGGCACAAAGAGAAAAAGGTAGAATAACAACGTAGTAATTAAAGTAAATATAACATGGGCACAAAGAGAAAAAAGGTAGAATAACAACTCAGTAATTAAAGTAACTGTAGCATGGGCACACAGGGGAAAAGGTAGAATAACAAGTTAGGAATTAAAGTAACTAAGACATGGGCACAAAGAGAAAAAGGTAGAGTAACAACTCAATAATTAAAGTAACTATAGCATGGGCACAAAAAGAAAAAGATAGAAAAACAACGTAGTAATTAAAGTAATTATAACATGGGCACAAAGAGAAAAAGGTAGAATAACAACTCTGTAATTAAAGTAACTGTAGCATGGGCACACAGGGGAAAAGTATGAATAACAACTCAGGAATTACAGTAACTTAGACATGGGCACAAACAGAAAAAGGTAGAGTAACAACTGGGTAATTAAAGTAACTATAGCATGGGCACAAAGAGAAAAAGGTAGAGTAAAAACATGGTAATTAAAGTAAATATAGCATGGGCACAAAGAGAAAAAGGTAGAATAACAACTCAGTAATTAAAGTAACTAAGACATGGGCACAAAGAGAAAAAGGTAGAATAACAACTCAGTAATTAAAGTAGATATAGCATGGGCACAAAAGAAAAAGGAAGAATAACAAATTAGTAGTTAAAGTAAAAATAACATGGGCACAAAGAGAAAAAAGGTAGAATAACAACTCTGTAATTAAAGTAACTGTAGCATGGGCACACAGGGGAAAAGGTAGAATAACAACTCAGGAATTAAAGTAACTAAGACATGGGCACGAAGAGAAAAAGGTAGAATAACAACTCAGTAATTAAAGTAACTAAGACATGGGCACAAAGAGAAAAAGGCAGAATAACAACTTAGTAATTAAAGTAAATATAGCATGGGCAAAGAGAAAAAGGTAGAATAACAACTCATTAATTAAAGTAAATATAATATAGGCTTACAGGGAAAAAGGTAGAATAACAACTTAGTAATTAAGGTAACTATAGCATGGGCACACAGGGAAAAGGGTAGAATAAATACTGAGAAAATAAAGTAAATATAGCATGAGCAAAAAGAGAAAAAGGTAGAATAACAACTCAGTAATTAAAGTAAATATAACATGGTAGAAGAACAACTCAGTAAATAAAGAAAATAAAGCATGGGCACAAAGGGTAAAAGGTACAATAAATACTGAGTAATTAAAGTAAACATAGCATGGACACAAAAAGAAAAAGGTGGAATAAAAACTAAGAAATTAAATTAACTATAGCATAGATACAAAGAGAAAAAGGTAGAATAACAACTTGGTAATTAAAGTAAATATAACATAGTTACAAAGAGAAAAGGTTAGAATAACAACTGAGTAATTAAAGTAAATAAAGCGTGGGCACAAATGGAAAATTGTTGAATAAAAAACTGAGTAATTAAAGTAAATATAGCATGGGCACAAAGAGAAAAAGGTAGCATAACAACCAAGTAATTAAAGTAAATATAGCATGGGTTCAAGTTGGGCACACAGGGAAAAGGTAGAATAACAACCAGGTAATTAAAGTAATTATAGCATGGGCACACAGGGAAAAAGGCAGAATAACAACCAAGTAATTAAGGTAACTATAGCATGGGTAAAAGGGGAAAGGGTAGAATAAAAAAAACCATAGTATAGTAAGTAAAGTAACTATATCATAGTCACAAAAAGAAAAAAAGGTTGAATAAAAACTAAGTAATTAAAGTAACTATAGCAAGGGCACAAATGAAAATCGTAAGAATAAAAAACTTAGTGTAGCAATAAAAGTAACTACAGCTTGGGCAAAACGGAAAAAGATGGAATAAAATCTTACTATAGTAATGAAAGTAACTATAGCATGGGCACAAAAGGAAAAAGATAGAATAAAAACTTGGTATAGTTATGAAAGTAACTGTAGCATGGGTACAAAGGATAAAAGGCAGAATAAAAACTCAGTATAGAAATTAAAGTAACTTGAGCATGAGCACAAAAAGGAAAAAGACTTAAAAACTTGGTAATTAAATTAACAAGAGCCTGGGCTCTAATAGAAAAAGGTAGAATAAAAACTTAGGACATGTATAGTAAATAAAGTAACCCAGCATAAGCACAAATGGAAATGGGTTGAATAAAAGTCCAGTAATGAAAGTAACTAGAGTAAGTGCACTGAGGGAAAAAGGTATAATAAAAACTTAATATAGGAATTAAAGTAACTGAAGAATGGACACATAGGGAAGAGGGTATTGAAAGGTAGGAAAAAACTGAATATATAATTTAAAAAAATAACTACATCATGGGCACAAAGGCAAAAGGTAGAATAAAAAACTTGTAATGGAATAAAAAGCTTGAATTATGTATACCAAACAACACTGACAAATACTCATTGAAGAGGTGGCCTTCTTGTTAAGGTAGTGCATAGCTATAGTAAATGGAAAAATCAATGACTAAACAATGGGAACTGATGAAAGAAATGAAAAAAAAAATTAGTCAGGTCAATGACTGTTTTCAATTTGTAAAAGAAGTTGTTCATGTTAATATCTGAAATTTCTGCCATTTGATATCCTTTTCGTGCTTAATGATCACCTCTTATACATGTAGTATACTTAGTTACACAGCATATTTTATTAATATGTTTTACCCTATGTGTACTTAGCTACTCAGCATATTTCGCTTTACCCAATTTGTACTTAGTTACTCAGCATATTTTATTTATTACTCTGCTGTTGTTAAGGTTTATTGACCCTCTGGTATTGGAACTAACCCTTTTGGGATGTAGGCTATTTTTCAAGTCAGTTTGATTTCTACCAATATGATATCTGTAAATTTTTGCATTGCTAGCCCATGTATGCTGTAATTGCTTGCTATTCATTGATGATTTAGAATTGCTGTAGATTATCAATATTATTAAAATTATTTTTATTTGAGTGGATGCAGGATGATGAAATGTAAAGGAAACAACTGTTCTCCAATTTTTCTTAACATGTAGTTCTCATTTTATAATCCACAGTAAAGCTGTTTGAGGCCACCGTCTCTCAGAGGAAGACCATCATTGACCCATTTGTTTGGATCACCTCTAGAATCACCCAACCTCAGAGTAAGATTTCAGTAACAGCATTTTTTCTCAGTCAGATTCTTTTTGGGGAAGTGCACTACCCAAACATTTACAGATAGTTATGCTGAGATTTAAAAGATTGAAAAATAATTGAGTTTTAAAAAAAAAAAAAAATTATAAAAAGAATTCAAAATTCTTTTAAACTGTTAAATCTCTGTTTCTTTTATAAACTTTCATTGATTAAAGATAGAAATATATTTCTGTAAAAAAAATATCAAAGCAATAAATTTCAACGACTTTTCACGTTATGAAAAGAACATTACTTATTAACAATTCATGACAGTTCTATTTAAAAAAAAACTAAGAGATGAGAACAGCTCTCATTCTAAATATAGAGGGCTGACTTAAAAGTTGACTACTAGTATTTTGGAGGAGTTTAATGCATTAATATCTCTATTTTTATTTCATTATTCTAAAATTGATCAATTATCCATCCATGAAAAAAATTTCATGGCTGATTTACATCACCTTGAAATTTCACAGGTAGTTTCATGTTTTGATTATAAAAGATCTACCGAATTGAAATTTTGATACGAGCTTCGATAGCAATGCAAGAGGATTTACTTTTGAAAGATCAAGACCACCCTCACCTAGTTTTATATTAGTAGTTTTTTGCAAAGAAAAACTCAAGATGTTAGATTTTATATGTCCATCAGGTTCAATATGTAAACACATTTATCAGATAAATTGTACAAGTGGAAAACATTTTAGATATTTTAATTTCACTTTGTTCACGTTCAAAGATTTTGCCATGAAAATTAAGCTATTGGAATAATGTTGATAAAACAATATACCATTCAATAATCTCTTAATTTTGAATTTTTTTTAAAATTCAATTTTATAACAAAAATTGTAATTATTTCAAAATCTGAGTTTAGTGTTATTGGATCTGTTTATTTTATTTTAGGTATGTAAAATAACTTTGTTTTTAAGGCCAATTTACAAAATTTGGAATATATAGTAAAGAGAATACAGTGACCGTGAAATTAAATCCACTGGGAAATTTATAAACATAGGAAATTGTAAATTATTAAACACAAGAAATAAAATATGTTTACATTTGATAATATAACAATTCTTAAATGAACATTATAGTTAACAGATCTAAGCAAAGTAGATGGTCAACATTAACAGGTAACAGTTACTTTAATGGTTCTTCAGTACCTATTTTACTAAAGATGATTTTATTCTTGAATCTTGATCTTTCATGTTTCCAATTGTTTTAAATTGTCTTGTTAAATCTGTGAAATCTATAAGAATCATCCCCATGTATTATTAACTGCAAAATTCCATAATCATAAGTGCATGTGTTATTCACAAATGCTGAAACAACAATAGGAAAATTTTGGCTGTTTCTCTTCTATGATGCTTATTTTCAACTTTTTATATTGAATGGTATGTGAATTATAAATAAGTGATAATTTACTGTTCAGACATTTCCACTTGATCACAAGTGTAAATGAGATTTCAACCGTGATCACAGTTTAAATAAATAAGGCCAGAAATATAGTGTATTTAATTTGTCTCTTAGTTCTAGCCAGACTTGGTCAAGTTCTCTTTTGTATCTGTTATGTTTTAGAGGGAAGATGATGGAAAAATTATTTATCTTTTGAATTCATTCATTCATTTAACATTTTTGCTCATCTGAGCATTCTTTTGTAAAGCATACTCAAGATGGCCATTACCTCTTTCATGGATTACAAATTTCAATAGAACTTAGAAAGCATTTCTCCAAAATAACATTTCTCTGGAATAATTAAGACTTACATAGTGTAGATTCAAGTTTGTTAAAATGTTAAGCCCTTTGGGAAGAGTGGGCCTATTTTAAGTGATAAAAGTTTTATGCAGGAATAAATAAGAAAAAAAAATGTTTAAAAATCTTCTTCCCAAGAACATCAAGACTTTGATTTGTCATTATTTGATATAGAGGCATCATTAAGGAATCTTAATTCAGAGGTTCAAATCATGACCACCAGCCAAATGACAGACCAACTTTAATTTTATGGAGGAATATCTTTTTAAAAATATTTAAATTTTTGTTATGAAAATGTCAATGAAATTCTGATGTTGATGAAGATAATGAAAAAAATTAAATTATTTTGATGAAAAACAGCAAAACCATATTTATTCTTATCATATGGAAGCTTCTCTAGGTAGTGTTGATTCAATTTTCTTCATGGAAAAAGAAAGACACCATAAAAGATCAAATTTAAAACTTAAGGATTCTTTCCCACAAGAACAACAAAGGGACAATATGTTATATTGATAAGGAAACATGGCCAGGTTTTATAGATTTAACAATGGTCAAATCATAACCCCATCAATTGGACGGGGCCACATGGGGAAGTCAAAATTTCATATAGGAATATACGATTAAAATTCAAGAAGCAATTTACACCTAAGCAATGTAAAATACTCTTTTAAAACTATTATATTTTGATGGTAAGTCATGATACAAACATAAATACAATCAGTGCACTTTGCATCATTGTAGAGATCTGTAATCAGATTGCATAATTATACATACATGTACTGAAAAAGAAACCCTTACAACAGCAGGGTAAAATGAAGGATCCACATTTTTGTGGATTCAAGTCCTAAGAAACGATAGCTTTCTAAGGACTTGTCTATAGTCCACAATATGGAAAGAGGTAATTAATCTTGTGATGAAGATAAGCAAGGCAAAAGTGACTCAAGGACCACATTTTAACTCTATACCAACCATTTTTAAGATACTGTAAAACATATATTTTTATTCAATCATTTTATATCTTTGTGTTTATGGATGTGTAGATTTTTGAATGATGGATGTATACTCGCTGTGGATAAAAATCACCCCTGAAATTGCAATACTGTTGACAGATTCATGTCTTGCAAACAATTTTACTTTTATCATGAATATCTCAGTGGATAGTATCAATTTTTTTTTACAAAAATTAATATGACATAATTTTTTTTAATGCTAGTAGGGAATGTTATACATTGGAAAAAAAGGAGCAAGAAGAAAGCATTAAACGGTACAAAATCAAATTTCAGTAAAAAAAAGTTTAATTTTCTATTATTCGTCTTTGCTAAAAAATTATGACAGTTCTAAAGTGCCCTTGCTTTTGACGCTTACAGCTTTTTCAATGATTGTTATTATAATATTAATGATTGTATTTATTTAGTAAATGAATTAAATTTATACGTAAAAAAAACAAAACATTACATATGCTTTTGATTGGATTTGAAAAGATTTCTTTTTTTATTTCATAGTTGGTATAAAAATAAATAAACAAATATAGGGTACAGCTGTTGAAGAGAATTTGCTTTTAATTTCACAAAAACATTAAAAAAAAACTTGTACTATTACAGCTAATTTTATAATTTTTCTCATTATTTTGATTCATAGGGATATGCAAATATTTTTTTTTCTCTGCAATAACATGCTGTAAAGTAGGAGTTTGCTTTCGTTTTGTAGTTCAAACAAAAACTATATACCCTCCGAATCCTCGATTACGGGGACATAAAGCATATCAGTTCTATTGCAAACATTGAGCATACATGTAGTTTTCCCTTCTGTCATGAAAAATGAATATTCTGTAAAATAATCATAAAAAATTAATCACATAATTTCTTGCAAATGATTTGGCAACTTTCTTTTAGCGAAAGGAAAGTATGTTGCTGCCCAGCAGAAACGCTTGACAACATTACAAATGTCCCTCCGCGATTTACCAGGTACAATGTTGTCTTAGGTGACTCATATGGTCAGAAAAATAAACCCTGCATGCGTAGTCCGCCAAAATCTCTAACATTAAAAGAGTAGAGAAACAAAATATCCTATGCACTCTCATGGACAAGGATTTCATTTTAGATTAGAGGAATTTTGAAAAGCTTCATTATATAAGAGGCAGCAAATAAGAAACAATTGATGACAAGCATGATATAGTGATCTAACACGAAAATACTAAATAAAAAAGATTAGCAGTAGAAGATTTTTTTAATTACACTGGTGTAATCGCACAATAGTTTTATAATTTTTGTTCTTTAAGCACTGCTTGGTCCGAGCAGAATGACTTGCAAGTTACCTTACTTATATTGAAGGAATTAAAATCTATTCTAACCTCAAGCTGTGTGATGCATTTCTAAAATAAAATCTATAACCAACAGGAAAATAAACTTGTATGCCCCTTTTGTGCTATCAAACTAATTGGGAACAGAATGGTAGAACCAGGTAGCTCAATGTTTATAGTATTTTTATACAATCGGCCACTGTACATGTTAAAAGTATCTGATTCCTATAAAATGTAAGTATATTTTGATAATTATTCATTTTCTTTCTCTGATTAGGTACATATGTACTAACAAGGATATCTCCATGGTTTGACATTATTCTGTACAACCATTTTGAATATTCAAAAGTCGCTTGTAAAGCGTATAAAAAAAATGAAATATTTTTATTTTAACGCAGATTCTCCATGAAATTGAACACTTATTTGAAAATTTAAGATTATGTTGTTTCAAGAATACTACAAAATAAACGAGTATCATAATTACAGGTATTTGGTGCAGGTACATTTCTCTTGCAACTCCTCTTTAAAAATCTAGGCAAATTCTATTGTTTTGCATGTAAAATGCTTCTTTTATTAATTTGCTCGAGTACCTGTAAGCTACGAAGTGAAAGAGTGAAATGAAATGACCCATAGACACAACATAGATAAAACGGGAAAAGATGTATAAAAATTATTTTAGTAGTACAGATCGCTAAATTTATCATAATATCGATATCATAGGTCATTTGAAAGCATTTAATATACATGTTCACATCAGATGTCTCGGAAGCAGCCTAATTTGCTTCCGCCTCTGAAGCAAAGTTCAATTTGCTTCCGATGTATATATTTAGTTATAGTTAATTAAAAAAGCACTAAATATACATAATTATGCATATTGTTGCTTTTAACTAAACCATGAAATCGATCATACTCTGATATATGTAACAATAATAAACAGAATATTTACGCGCCTTTTCCGTTTTCCGACTTCGTTTCGGTTCTATCCTATTTTTTTCGTTCCGTTTCTTTCCATTTCTTTTGTAACTTTTTCTTTTCGCAATCGTAGTTTACGGGTACCCTGAAACGTTCTTCCAAATTAAAAGTTTGTGAAGTTAACAGTTATATTTAAATTAAAAACTCTGCATGGGATACAAAAATTAAAGTGCTCAAGTTACGCATCTAAATAACAAAACAGCATGGTAGTTTTAAAGATATGTTCTGAAAGAGTGAAACTTGAAGGGAAAGTAAAATAATCAATCAGCTAACTCTTTCAAACATTAACTCCATAAAACATCAAAAGTTCTATGTAGAACAGTAACACTGAATGAATATTTGATGACCCTTTAGGGATAGTGAAGAAAAGGAAAAGAAACGGTATTCATATTTATGTGTGTTTTTTTCAACTGCAAATGTTTGAATTTGATGTGTAGTAATCCGTTGAATCAAAAATGAGAATCAATGCATCTTTTAATTTAAAAAAAAACTTTCCACAGGTAAATCGCTCTTGTCAGGCAGAAAGGGAAAAGGCGCCAACGTCAATACCGACTAAGAGGTACAGCCGTGAAGTGCAGACTAGAACGTTAAGTTACCTCGATGACGTGAATCCAGCGACGTACCTATGTACCTATGGTGGATTAATGACACTAATTATTTATTTATTTATTAATAGTTAGCATTTGTTTTCAAATTAGCAGACTAATAAACATTAACTTCGATGTTTAAAATCCGCTATCACTCCTTAAACATTGTTTGATCAGGATATGTAGATATCGAACTTCTAATTTTAAATCGATTTTTTATATTTGCAAATGCGAACATTGGTGCTACATTAAAAAAATTAGAAAATTTCATAATTAGTGGTTACTTCTAAAGTGTGATAGCATTGAAATATACACTTCTCAACATTGAAACTTACTGTGACGTTTTTGACGTTTTGAAACTGTTAAATATTATTTTTTGTAAATTTCTTGTCTATTGATGTTGTTTTTCAGTTAAAATGCAGAGCTTTGCCTTTGGTAAAGTAAGTTGACCAAAGTTACACTTCATTCTTTAGAATAACATGTGTGTACATGAATCAAAAATATTTATTGTTAAACAAAATGTGTGTAATTTAAGAACCTACATGTATATGACGTAAATACTATTGTATTGTTATAACTCAAACTATGCTTTATATGTCTTCTTTGGTCTCAAATGACGTGATATTCATTTAAGGAGAGGAAATGAGGTCCTATATATGCAGCATTTGAAAATGGTTTGTAGGGTCCTTCCATATGGAGCAACTTTGCTAGACAATTTTGTTCTTGTCTTCTAGACACCTTTGGATTGAACTTAATTAATTTAAATAAAAATGTACAAGTCTTCTAGGGTGTAAATGCACCCCAGTATGATAAAAGAAGCTTTCCTGAGGAAAGAAATGAAATATGCACATAACCTGACTAAGATTGAAAACGTAGTTGTCGAAAGTCTAAAAATTACTTCTTCGAAAAAAAATTAATCAATTTTTAAAGGGGCTATTTATCTAGCATTCAGTTACTGATTGGTCACATGAATATTAATTAATTCTTGAAGACATGGAATATCAATCCAAATAACCTTAAACTTTATGGATTCTGCAGCATGAAATCTGTTTGAAATTCCACTAAGACCTTTACCCGTTAATGTTTGTACAGGGTGTTCAAATTGTATTTCAATTAAAATTGTTCCTTCTATTCGAATGGAAAAAAATCTTTTAACTTGTTTGAATTTTTTAAATATACATTTATAAATTTCTTTCGGTTCTGCGATGTTACTGATACAAAGAAATTGAACAGCAAACCTGTGAACAATAAAGGAAACATTGAACTATGCTCTTTACCTGGTATGTGTTTCGAAAAAAAACTTGTCAAAACATTATTTATTTATGTGTCTTCAAGTTATTTTTAATAAAGTTGGTGATAGCACGTGTAACATATGGTGTCATCGATCGGAACTGAACAGGGATGAAAAAAGCCTTAATGAAAATGTCTCCCTTGAACACCTTTACATTGTCTGAAGGTACGATGGCGTTAAAAATAATATCTTAGTGGTTTAGAAATATGTTTTAGTGTATTGTTGCAAAAATTAGGAAAACCTTTTCATTTTAGAAAAAACGATTTATATGGAGCATCCTCTGACCAATGATTTCAAGTATGCTTAAGTCTTGACCTTTTGCATTTAAGAAAGATCCTTACACCAGGATTCAATTTTTTCATGGGAATAGAGGAAGAAATACTGAAGTTTATTTTTGAAGAACAGCAGGGTAATTGTTATTTAGGTTAGAGTTGTGACCTCTGGGCCTCTTTCTCAGATCTTTAAAATAAAGAAAAAAAATTCACAGGAACTTTCTATACGTAATTGTGGTATAATTGATTATATATATAAATAGATACAAGTATAAAGAAAGAAGATATGAAGTTTAAAAAGTTTTATTATATCAATCTCTGTGTAACCTTTGCATTAGATAATCGTCTGATTCCAGTTGCTTCCATGCGGATCAGTGGATTAACAAACTCCTTTCTACGTTTACACATGATTCTAATGATTTTGAACATAGCTCGGCGAAATTTCTCACCAAGTGCACAGTAAAACAGAAAGTTAATGGAATGATTTATATACATAAGCATTTCAGCTACAGCTTTTACTAAGTGTAGCTTGCCTAGTCCTTCAAAGGTTCGGTTGACGGAATTGTTCCAGAAACTGCTAATGATAATTGCTACATTCATTGGCAATGTAGTAAGAAGAAAGGCACATGATAAAGCCAACAACATGACGGTTGTCTTCCTATTTTCTTTGGAAAATTTCGTTACGGAAGGGGATTCCACTGATCGGCGATTAAAAGACATCATACGTATTCGTCTTTTCTTGGCTTGACAAATCGAATGTACAATTACACTGTTTAGCACCACTAGAATAGAGAATGGTAGAAAAGAGTAGACCACAGCGTCAATCCAGGGCCAAATGTTATGCATTATAGCAGAAGAGGAGGGTATTATTGCGCATTTCGGAACGCCATTTTTGACTTGAATTTCAGCAAGCACTAGAAAGTGTACATTAATGATACAAATGACTGTAAATATAACTCCACATATTATTTTTGCATTGCGGACTCTGCACTGGGATAGGATACGAAATGGATACTTGACGACAACAAATCTTTCAACTGTCACTGCAATGATTATCCAAACAGACGTATAGCTAAACAGGTGACCAAAGAAGATGGACAACTTGCAAGTTAAGTCGGAGAAATCCTGTATATCTTTCCCTGTTAATTGTTCTCCCCAAATTCTTGTCAGTCCGGTCAGCAAGACAGCCATGTCCACGATAGACAAAATGCTCAGATAAAAGTAAGTGGCAACTTTTTTTCTCTGTTGTTGCAAGACAATAAAGGACAAAAGGTTTCCAAAGACTCCAAAGAATAGAATGAAAGGCGAGACGTACAACAGGATGAGTTTACTAATGCGGAAAGTGGCGAACAGCTGTGAAGTGGTGAACAGTTGTGTATATTGCCTAGTGATATTCTGGTGTCCACATGGGCTGCTGATGTCAATTAAAAAATTGGCGTTAGTTTCATTAACGTCTTCTTCAGTGTACATCCCGTATAGTAATTGCTCATAAAGCTGACTGCAGTTCATTTTTCCCCTTTGAGATGTCTTTAGAGTTGTATATGAAAGGGCAGTCAGAAGATTCTTTAAACAATATTTTATCAAGGCTTACTCTTATAAAAGAGAAGCATGCATTTCATTGGCGGTTCAATAGTGTTAATGAGCTTTTAAAGCACAAAGGTCATGAAAAGAAATTACTGTCTACATATTGACAAGTTTACGTGTAATGAAAGTATGTACGTGTTGAAAGGCATAATCACAATACAAAATTGAAGACCTTAGTTTCAAGTTAATAAATGCACAGAGAGCTATTATTCTTCGCTTGTCAATTACCGATATATTTATTCTTGAAAATTAAAGTTTCTAATATTGCCGTATAGAGAACATTTATACAGAGGAATAGAATAATAAGTTGATGGGTATGTTTTTTTTCCTGATACGAAAAGAGAAATCTTTGTAAAAAGACTACTAGACAATATCTGGTCTTCAATGCTTTTATAAACTATTGTAACATACCCACCGTTGACATAAACACAATGTAATTAAACAAAATTGATTTCTCCATTGACGCTCATTTTAAGTATAAAACATTAATTTATGAGATACGCGAGCATAATTTTCATAATCATGGTCACAACGGTATTTTGGTATCATACAGTAGAATCAATTTTTAAAATATTTCCACCGTCGAATTTCTATCCACAGACGTATGTGAAAAGAAATTCTTAGAATCGAAGATCCCAGTTTCCTTGCGTATTCCTCTTAAGCACCTGATCTCATCTGTAGAATTTTAGAGGTCCGTGTCATATGCCCTGTGTACAGGTATTCAGTTATAAATTAGCAAACTTCAAGTAAATATCCATGAATAGAAATAAAGAATCACACATCCCGGAGTACGAAACTAAATCGAGAAATCTTAAAAATTCTAGTTAAATACCCTTTAATATAGATCATCTTTACAGAAAAGTTGAACTACCTTGTTGTAAAGCTGTATCGGCTTATTTCTGTGAAAAAAAATCTCGACAAAGCTCCATAGTTACGAAGGAATTTAGCAAGATGCAGACATACCAAGAATAATTTTTTACATCAATGATAAAGTTTATGTTTCTTCTTTGTTCACTTGATCTAACCCGTGTCAAACCTATACTAATGCTAACCATAGAATATGGAGATATCGAACAGATTTCAAACCCCCAGTCCATTTCTACGATACAAAACGGCATCAGAGCAAACAAAAACATTCAAAGCCATCAAACCTTGGGGGAAATAAGCATCTCTTGTCTTCCGATCACAATTGACTCGGGCTTCTTGTCATGATCGAAAAGAGGAGAAAAATATATAGGAAATTCAAATTGTAAATTTGTTTAAAAAAAAAAAAAGAAAGAGTCAGGCAACATTTTGACGTATTGATTAGTTGCATTTCTTGAAAGGGTCATTGTGTCGACCATAGAACCTGCGAAATAATCACAGTACTTCCAATGAGACTGTTGACAGCTTGTTGATATCTTCTTTTCTTTTAATTTGTGATTAGCTTGCCTTTTTTTAAAAGGTCATACAGACAGAATGTTCCTCCGCAACTGGGAGATGTAAATGCCTTATACTAAGAAATCTGTTGAGATAACGAACGGTATTCGAGCTCAAAAGCTGAAAAATAGGACCTCCAAAACATCAGAATTAGGATCGGATGCCACTTAGGAGTGAGTATCCTCTGCTGACCGGGCACACAAGCCATGTGCTCCTTGTCATGTTTGTGGAAGGAAATAAAGGAAAATCGGTGGAAAATTTGATGTGTTTATAATGGCCTTACAATCATTATGAAAAAGGTACATGTAATCAATATTTGACTTAACGATAAATTGTATTTGCCGACAAGGTCATTGTATCGACCCGAGAACTTATGAAAGGATGACTTTAACCGAGACTGCTAATATTCTTGCTTCATCAACTTTTTATTCAATAATTTATCTCGTTTTAGATATTGTTCAGACTTAGAACATACTCTTCCGTATCGAATCGACTGAGAAATATAAACTCCGTTTGCAGGCGAAAAAGGTATATTACTGCATAAGTAAGAGAGGTTTACGATTGAAAAGTTATAATGTCATCACGTTTATCGTAAAGTTTTGCTGTAAGATAATCATTATCAATTCTTATCATTAATCAATTCTCCCCAAACGTGCAAAAAATATTACGCCGTAAATTGCACCTTTTTTGCATCGCGGGATCTGTAGCGTTATGGTCAAAGACTAATTTATTTAACCGTAACGCTTCAGATCTGCAGCTATACTAAAAATAGAAACTTCTGTGAAATACCTTTAAAATGCTAATCCTAATACAGTTTTAGTCTGATTATGATATAATGTAGCATGCAAGTAGACTATACTGAGATACATACTTTTCTTAATTTTTTTTATTTTGATGAATGATGTTTCCATGGTAACTAGAATTTAAAATTCTGTAAAATTTCATTAAAAGGTACTCCTACACTTGTAGTCTTACTATAATCTTGCCACAAAAGAGACTTAATCAAGGATAATTATTCTATTTATTGATGTTGTAAAGTTTCAAGTCCGAACTGCTACTTTTGTCTACCTTTGTTATAAGTATAAACCAGTAGAGCTACAATCTCGACAGAGACTTCTGCTTGTTTGTCCATAGTGTTTCCAAGTGCAGAGAACTTACTCTTACCTGCCCTTGATTAAACATTATGTATGCGTGAGACAATTTTTTAGTCAAAGCAAGGATGTTGATGAAACAAGGATATCGACAGTCTCGTTTGAAGTCATTATTTCGCAAGTTTTATGCAATGACCCTGTCAGCAAATACAACCTATCATTGAGTAAAATGCAATCCATGACCTAATCACTCCCCACTCAAATATAGTATTTAGAAAAATCAGCACGCCCTAAATTATAATGGAGTTGGAGCTCACATCACAAGAATGGGTATAAATTTGACTAGAGGAAAACAATGAAATAACTTTAAAATACAGGGTCACTCTTTCCATCTCCCTGTTTAGTCTGTATGGCACAAGAGCATAACTCAGTATTTACAAAGGTTTTAAACGTAATTAACAACGAGTAATTTTGAGTCCGTTCATGTACAGGTAAAGAATTGATGCCTGTCTGAACAAACTGTTCTAATTAGTACAAAACATGCTTGCTATACGTCTCGTGATGGAATTCACCATTAAAAAGGTTACCAGATGAAAGATTTCACTTGGTGACTTATAATAAATTAAACTTTAGGACTATGGTTAAAACAGAGATATCGGGTGAAAGAAGAAGCATATTTTCTCTCTTTTAAAACATGAGGGGAGGTTTGTTTATTAATCTCCTTTTAACACAACATAACGATGCAAATATACAATTTCTGTAAAAGGAGAATTAAAGACAAACATGCGCTAAGTATAAAGTCAGCAAAAAAGGGCGTCCTCATTATCATACGGAGCTTGAAGAAATTGTGAACCTTGCCGTAAAAAACAGATTAGTACTTCGTAAATACATACTTATGTGCGGCCGTAGTTGTCGCGTGTTCGAAATTAAGGTCTCGTGATTTGTTGGTATAAATAGCAGTTCGCAGGGTTGGGCGTTTATCTTAGCTCACTCGTTTCTTTGAATATCAAGTTGTTAGGTACACTGTGTATTAAGAACATTTTGTGTAAAAAATGGACGATACACAAATGGAATCTTCTGTAGATGATTTGGAATTGGCATGTATCTTGAGGTTATTTGTATACTAAAAATAAAGAATTATCAAGCAGGCAGCATCCTGTTTACGACACATGTGTTTGTTGATTATTTAGCGAAAGCATCATCATCAAGATCTGATTTTTGGTTCACAATAAGTTCATTGACATTATCACTGCCGTTCGGAACGAAATCAATATCATCTTCAGCATCCATGCTCACTGATAAACGCAGTATTTTAGAACAACGCTCTAAGACATGTTTTGCAGCTTCAACCTCTGCATTAAAGTACTGTTCTCTATCGACTCTTGGGTTGTATACAAAATTGCTACTAACACTGTAACAATCCAGATAACTTGACTCGGTGTAAGACAGATTTCTTGGCAAAAAGAACGCCCCTATGGATGCCTCTGGATCTGTCAAGTTGTTGTACATAATAAAATGCACTTCTCACGCGGCGACTGCTCGCATAATATGTTGCTAAGATCTGAAATAACATACGCAGATTGTTTAGATACAAAATTTGCAATTACTTTTTATGTTTTCATTCAAAAATCGTTCACATAATAAATATTTATCATGTCTACCGGCTTCATGAAAGGTCGATGACATTATAATTATTACAAAACATTTAGCAACCACTTACATCTGGAGAATAAAATTCGCCTGAATATCCTAACAAAATCAAGAAAGTGTTATATCTGCAACCGTTTCTTAAGTCGACATCAACATATTTGAGGATCAAATTTAACACAACCATCATTTCCTCAACAACATTGGTAAAAAAATTAAAACTCTCTGTTTACGTTCTAGACCATTCGAGACTCCTCTGCTTTATTGGTAAACATAAAAACCTTGAGTTTGTATGGAGAGCTAGTACTGCAATTCGAAATTAAAAATTGTAGAACTAGTAAAATCACGTTGGAAAAAGCTGTGGTTTTTCCTTTTTGATAAACTACCCGTTCATAAAATAGAACATATCATGTAATTTAATACTACTTACATTTCTATACATCTTCTGATGAATGTAGCATAAAAGGAAGTGAGTCAAAAGAGAAAAGAAGTCACCAATAACTTCCCGTAAAACTTTTAATACAGTGTTTACATGTGGCGGTTGCGTATGGTATGTGCACGTGTTTAGTGTGTTTATTAAAAATGTGTTTTTTTTCTTCTTAAATATTTTTCCAAGGTCTAATTTGTTCTTGACACGTTTTTTTTAACTAAAACTGAAAATGTTATTCGTCTATACAACGTTGAGTAATCTAGATTCGGACTGATTTTAAGACAGAATAGATATTGGGGAAAACACAACAGCAATTAAGTAGCTGTTTATATATAGCATATACTTTAAATAATCTACAGTACATGTTTTAACATTTAGTATAACACTGTACATAAAAGTCATGTTGATAAATGAAATAGTACTACCGCGTGTACCCTAATATTCTAACACCCCAACCCCAACCCCACATTGCGGCAACAATTAAGATAACACTAGGGCTGGGTATTGGCCCGAGATTTTGTATTGCGATATATTGCGATATTTTGAACCGTATTGCGATATGTATTGCAATATTTTCAAGGTAATAAAAATGGCATTTTCGTACTAAATTTACTTTAATTTACATGAAGAATGTACATAACTATGATAAGTGACCAACACGGAAAAAAATCTTGTTGATTTAAGTTAAGTTATGCTCTGAAATGTTCCAACAAAACAACTTCTGACTTACTGTTTGACTTCATAACAAACTTTCATAAGTCCATTTTTATTTTTAATGACAAATTTCCTTAATCTAAGTATATTGCCAATATATCGATATTACAAAATCGTATTGCGATACGATATTCTTTGTCATTGTATTGCAATATATTGAAATATCGATATTATTGCCCAGCCCTAGATAACACGATAAATTATATAATTTCAAAACATACATGTACTTAGTATTCACATTAATTGTCTGTGCTGTTTGTAATTGTATAAATCGTGCATATCGTTTGTGATTCCTGAAAGGGTCCTAATTTGGAAATAAATATAACAGCCCTGATATATTTAGGGCCCAATCTGATCATATTGATTTAGGGCCCTATTCTTTTTTATTCCCTTTTCCAGTTTTGCTAACATTTCTTTAAAAGGTCGGAATCAAGGAAAACAAAATATAAGAACCCCCGATTCTTTTTGCCAATTAAAATTTTCTTGTGCATTCAAAGAGTCTTTTAAAAAAGCTCGAAACTGAAATCTTTTAATGCAACAATTTTCATTTTATGCTTCCAATGTGATTCAATATTCTTTGAAGTTTTTAGAAACGATATTTAAAAAGTTTATATTTGTACCTCATAAAAGTAAGTAAAAATTACATATTTAATGAGATAAAAGTTATTTTAATCTTGCCTTATTTATCAATGCTTATTAACAATGATATAGTGATTTATGATGTTTTCTATGATAGGAAACACTTCATACATTATGAATTATAAAATGATGGAAGTACTAGTAAATAGGAGAAACTTAACTACTGGATGAGTATAAAAATCGTACAATTTTTTTTCAAAAGCCTGGATACCTATGATTTTTATTCCTAAAATATATTTGTTGTTCAATTTTCAATTAATCAGAAAATATACAGTAGGTAGTTTTATTCGAATTTCCTGAATTTTTTTGACAGTGGCGGATCCAGAGGGGTTACACCCCACCCCCTTGGATTGGAAAAAAGAGAGAGAAAGAAGAATATCCCAAATTTTTGTTGTGTTTTTACTATAGAAAATATTTAGTGAAAGGCTGACGCAGTATGTGTGTTTTATCCTTAAAGAATTTTCAAGCCAAAGCGAAAAAAACTCAACCCTTAAAAAGTTAAAATATGTTTTCAAAACAGAGTCATTTTAATCCAAGGGGCAAATTTTAGCTTTTGCGACAGTGTCGTACCCGAGTATAAAGGAATTTTCACATAATGACCACTTTGGGTCCACCTCGAACTGATCTTAACTTATGTGACTAAAATTTTACAGTTTTGGTGATGATGCTTTACTTATTAGCATTCATACAGCTTTTCTCGTTAAAAATGAGAAAAGATGATAAAATAAAAAATACTGAATTGTAACATTGAATTCTTTACCATTTAATTCTACATTGAAGCCTAATCTATAGTCATTTTTGTAGAGGGTTTACTGTATAAAATATTGCATAATGCAAGAAAATTGTTTTAAAAAAACACTTTTAAAGATATAAATTACTTTCATTTTCATATGACTATTTTATGTTCAATCTGGGACCTAAATCACATGATAGGGAATTATATATGTAATATACACTTTTGGTATCAAGTTTATTGAAATCATAAGTAATTGAGATTTTCAAAGGTGTATTATATTTAAACATATGACCAATTAAGCCTTGCACTTGATTGAATGAATGCTTGAAAATTTTGGTAGAGTATTAATGTTACATAATGTATAAAAGTTTGACAGCTAGAGTCTATGAGTAAAAAGGATATGTTCAAAGTTATAAAGAACTAGTATTTTCGATAAACAACTAACCCAATTCCATCTTGTCACATAGTTTGTAAAAGGTTAAGTACAATGTACTTATCATGTTCAAACAAATCATCCTGCAGATAGATTGCTCGCGAGATGTCCATAAGTAAACACTTCATTAATTTTTTTTTCTGTATTATGGCTAACATCTCCGATGCCTTAAGCAAGAACTATGCATTTCGCAATGTCAATAGAACTTTCTGTCCTCAATACCCGACCCCACCTCTAATGTTTTAAAGGTCGACGTTTACTTTGCTCCCGTTTTGTATTGTTTGAATGAATATTTGTCTTTGATTGCGATTCATTATCTCCACATTTCACGAATAAACCAAATTTGGTTATTATTAGTTAAGTGGTTGCAGATTTCATCTTAAACGAGTATTTTTGAAGAACAGCAGGGTAATTGTTATTTAGGTTAGAGTTGTGACCTCTGGGCCTCTTTCTCAGATCTTTAAAATAAAGAAAAAAAATTCACAGGAACTTTCTATACGTAATTGTGGTATAATTGATTATATATATAAATAGATACAAGTATAAAGAAAGAAGATATGAAGTTTAAAAAGTTTTATTATATCAATCTCTGTGTAACCTTTGCATTAGATAATCGTCTGATTCCAGTTGCTTCCATGCGGATCAGTGGATTAACAAACTCCTTTCTACGTTTACACATGATTCTAATGATTTTGAACATAGCTCGGCGAAATTTCTCACCAAGTGCACAGTAAAACAGAAAGTTAATGGAATGATTTATATACATAAGCATTTCAGCTACAGCTTTTACTAAGTGTAGCTTGCCTAGTCCTTCAAAGGTTCGGTTGACGGAATTGTTCCAGAAACTGCTAATGATAATTGCTACATTCATTGGCAATGTAGTAAGAAGAAAGGCACATGATAAAGCCAACAACATGACGGTTGTCTTCCTATTTTCTTTGGAAAATTTCGTTACGGAAGGGGATTCCACTGATCGGCGATTAAAAGACATCATACGTATTCGTCTTTTCTTGGCTTGACAAATCGAATGTACAATTACACTGTTTAGCACCACTAGAATAGAGAATGGTAGAAAAGAGTAGACCACAGCGTCAATCCAGGGCCAAATGTTATGCATTATAGCAGAAGAGGAGGGTATTATTGCGCATTTCGGAACGCCATTTTTGACTTGAATTTCAGCAAGCACTAGAAAGTGTACATTAATGATACAAATGACTGTAAATATAACTCCACATATAATTTTTGCATTGCGGACTCTGCACTGGGATAGGATACGAAATGGATACTTGACGACAACAAATCTTTCAACTGTCACTGCAATGATTATCCAAACAGACGTATAGCTAAACAGGTGACCAAAGAAGATGGACAACTTGCAAGTTAAGTCGGAGAAATCCTGTATATCTTTCCCTGTTAATTGTTCTCCCCAAATTCTTGTCAGTCCGGTCAGCAAGACAGCCATGTCCACGATAGACAAAATGCTCAGATAAAAGTAAGTGGCAACTTTTTTTCTCTGTTGTTGCAAGACAATAAAGGACAAAAGGTTTCCAAAGACTCCAAAGAATAGAATGAAAGGCGAGACGTACAACAGGATGAGTTTACTAATGCGGAAAGTGGCGAACAGCTGTGAAGTGGTGAACAGTTGTGTATATTGCCTAGTGATATTCTGGTGTCCACATGGGCTGCTGATGTCAATTAAAAAATTGGCGTTAGTTTCATTAACGTCTTCTTCAGTGTACATCCCGTATAGTAATTGCTCATAAAGCTGACTGCAGTTCATTTTTCCCCTTTGAGATGTCTTTAGAGTTGTATATGAAAGGGCAGTCAGAAGATTCTTTAAACAAGTAAATTCATGAAAGATTCAATAATGAGAGAAAGTCAAGTTTAATGTCATATATGATATCTGTAATGTATGTCATATAGTTCAGGACATTATTTATTGAAGGGACTGGTAAATGGCGATGCCTAAATATCAGTTAAAGATTCTCATATGAGTGAAAAAAGGGCTTTAAACAACAAACATATAATACAACATTCGAGATGATGTAAACAATCATTAATCTAATTAAGATACCTAATTCTTACAATTATTAAGTATTTCGTAATAACTTGTTTTCAAATGATTGGCATTATACGGAATAAATGAAACGATTTATTTTTTGTTTCTTATTAAACTTAGCATATTTGAAACCCAGAATTTCCCGAATTTGAGAAACATAAGACTACTTGCATGATATTTCATTCGGGTCATAAACCTTTACTCATTTTCAAAAAACTATGATATTGATGATGAAATCTTGTCTTAGGTGGTTGCGGAAAAGTATGAAAAGTATACACCAATCTTTCTCCAATAATCTAGAAGGGAATAAAGAGTTAAAAGATAATGAAAAGGGTGGAGATAGTGTTGATATATATAAAAATCTTTCAAACAGTACAAATAAGTGAATATACCAAAATGCAAGGACACCTAGTAAACCTTCATTCTTCGGGTGTATATAATTCCAAGTGAACCAAAATTTCTGGGCTTTTCTTTCGATTGAACGTTGAATAAAATCGGAATAAAAATTGACAATGAGATTTAAACTTTGAGTATATTAAACATCCTTACAAAATCAACGTGTCTGCTCCTTCGCTGTTCATTGAACATAATGCAAAACACATCAGTGTTAAAAAACTTTGCTGCATGCTCTATTTTGGAGTCTGACTCTCCTTCTTAAATTGCTATTAATTAGCCATAAAGTAGGTTTGTGTACGGTAAAAAGGGCTTGAAATCTTTGCTAAAAATTTGGTGGACAAGGGATTTATTTGCTTAACGTTCCTTCGGATAATTTTCACTCATAAGTAGACGCCCGTGGGGGTCTGTATATTAAGACTTTTACTCGGCACATGTAGGGCATTTTCTGGTCGGTTCTAATACTGCGACACGGTGCCTTTGCCAATATATGCTCTCTGTGCTCTCGCCTAAGAACCAGTTTTACTTTTTTCATTTAAAACACTCTCAAATGATCTGGAAATTTCTTAAGTGGGAGGATGACTTAAGCATAATGTACCAAATTAATTACAATAAAATCATACAAATTAACGTATTGCGAAATAGTTAAAAGATTACTTTTATTAAACTGCACTAAGTGAAATTCTCAAGTTCTTTCACAGTATGTTTTTCTTTCGCGTGAAAAATTATTCCCTTTCCAAGAATAAATAACAGTTAATTTAAATTTCTTTAGTTTATATTTTTTTACTTGAAAACAAATAGATTTTTTTCTTTTACAAAATTGCGACCCAAAACGAGAAGTGGGATATTTATAAAATATTCCACATCTTACTGTAAAAAGGGAAATCTTTTGAAAACTCAAAATATGTTTTTAATTAATTTTAATAAAGTGTTGTGGACTTTGCTGCATCTGCAGGTGTGAATTATATATTATGTATGTGTATGCTGTCGGCGGTTCATCAATCCTCAAGGGCAAACTGTTTATACACTCTCCTACTGCATTCTTTTCTGATTTCAATAAATACATAATATTCTTATAACAAAGTTATTTCCATACATATGCGTTTGCCTCTAGATAAATGCTAGTCCTCCTTCTTTGAGAAAATAATAATTACACTTGTACCTTTGAAAAACGAGCGGAAAAAAGACTTGAAGTAATATTAAGAAAGAAAAAAACGGTTTTGGCCTAACGGGCCTCAAACTTTGCAATAATTATGAAATAATGAAAAATCAATTATGTCAACATAAACTTCATAAATTACATTATCCATCTTGAAAAACAATAATAAAATGCACTCCTCCATTTCAAATGAGGTGCAACGACAGACGAAGATGACAAACTTCATCTCGAAGAGTCGCCTGCGTGGCGCAGTGGTTAGAGGTAGAGTTGCGGAGTACACTGTAAGGATTTGATCATTACGTCGATTCCCACTGTGGGACGTGGAGACCGAACCTCTTGGTGAGACCGTATAAACCGAGGTCCCATGTCGCAGTAGGTGCTGGCACGAAAAAGATCCTTCACTGCTTAATGGTCATCAGAGTATAAGTCAGAATTTGTAGCCCTCTATCGACAAGTGGTGGTGTTTCCATATTAGCAAAATAATTCTCAAGGGGGACGCTAACAACAATTAATCAATCATCTTGAAGAAACAACTGTCTGAAAACAGGGTCGATCCAATCTCAACACGAGAGAGAGAGGGGGGAGGGTGTGTGTGTGTGTGTAAGACCTCGTTGTGTTAAGATCTAGCTTGCTCAAACGTATATTCAGAGTCAATGTTTGAATAGTTTGATAACTTAAATTCGCATATTGTCATCGTTTTTTTTTATTTCATTATTAAACAAATGTTCAAATCTATACTATAAAACAGCATAAGAATTGTTATAGTGATACATCTCAGTAATTCTGTAAAATAGTATCTAGACACTTGTGTTATATATTTTCCAACACATGAAACATTATAGGGCATCGAGATTTCAAATAAAAAACGAAAGTCAGATGCTTCTTTACAAGAATTTTACCTGATCATTCTATTTAAACCATTGAAAGCTAGAGTGACCTTAATCATCTGCTTGCGGGGTTCATATCTCTCAGTTGATTCGTTCGCAACAGCAGGCTCTACGTATGAACAAATTCTAAAAAGAGGTAAATTATAGACAAACAAGTTGATGAAACAAGAATATCGACAGTCTCGTTTAAAGCAATAATTTCGAAAATTCTAAAATCGATATGTACAATGGCCTTGTCAGCAAATACAATTTATCACTAAGTCAAATGCTAACGCGAGTTTTCCATTCCAATTAAGATAATAATTGGGTTTTTAATAACTTGCTACAAAAATGCCAAAATGTAAGGAACCCCAATCTTTCAACAGGCGAAATAAATTGTGCCAGACGATGGACTTTATTTAAAGCACAGGGCGGGTGTGACCGGTCGGCAGGGGATGCTCACTCCTCCATGGCACCTGATCCCACCCCTGATATTTTAGAGGTCCGTGTTTGTTCTGCTCCTAATAAGTACTGATTGAATGGACTGTTTAGCTTGAATACTGTTCATATTCTCCGTATATTTCATTTAAATAGTTAAAATGTAAAAGCATAAATATATATATATGTGTATTTTAGAATAATAGCGACAAGCTTAATACATAATAAATCTTTCTGATTACACAAGTAGTTAGGTTTCTAAGATTTTTATGTTGAACATCCAGCATGAATTAACCGAATAGATTGATAAATTCCTACTGTTTATGCATTGCAGTATCAAAATAGCTGATGGTCATATTGGATTCGGAGTTCATTGATGGCCATCATTTTATTAAAAGTCTATCGTATAGAATCGAAATCTCTGATGCTTAAAAAGTTATTAATGCTACCAAATTTGTTTCGTTGTTATTGTAGTTCAATAAAGGTGAGAAGTTAGACACTGATTAACACTTTCAGAATTAAGAGATCAGATCAAAAAGAACAATATTTTAATGTTTAATAAATAAATATTCGATGCTGGCGATATGTTTTGTAAATACTGTAAATAGTTTATGTCGTAGGAAAACTTTGTATTATACAAATGCCATTTATAGTAGCATGCAATTTGTTTATCTGAAAATAAAAATCCTTGAATTAAGTAGAGCAATATCTTAAAGACTTGTGTGGATGGTGATGTTTTTAAATTATGTTATCGAAGGAAAGCAAGATGAAAGCCTTAACAAATTATTCCTCATTGCATATGCTTGAATAATGTATGTGTAAAAAGGCAATGCATTGCTAAGAGAGATATACTGGTAGACATTGTTCTGCTTGCTTTTATGCAGAGAACCGGCTGGTAATGCCGACTATTGATGTTGATAATTCTATCTATACATATATAGAGAGAGAGTCAAGTGCTAATTTTCATGGTCCTGTATCTTGAAGAGGTCCGGTATTGAAGGAATACGCTATCAATGTATTTTGATTAAATAATATGTGACTAATTTACGTGAAGACAGTATTGTTGAGTTTAGCCTGCATTGTAGATAAAAAAGAATTAAACAAGATGGCGTTCTTGGTTTGGAGGCTAATGTTAAGAGAATAATTATTCAATTTTTCTGTTAGCTGACTACAACGCCGTGATTATTGAAACTTGTACACTGGTGCCTAGCCAAGAATGTGTATACTAGTAACATTGAATGATTTCTTTATTCGATATAGTTGGTTTCCTTTATTGCATATCTTTTCTGTAGAAGGCGTTAATGCTGTCCTTTAGCAAAGTAAGCAGTAATGGGTTTTGACTCTGTAAACGTATTCTCACGCCATGGTTATTGTTATAATCACGAATTTGCCAGCTCGGTTAAGTATTCTGTGCTACACCATATAAGATGAAGATGGAAATATATATAGAAATTCAACACTTTATTTCATGATTTGTACTTTTTTTGTTCAACTTTGACATTGGAGGAACCTTGGATTCGAACATTATTTTCTTTGCAAAAGGGGTTAAGACTGTCTCAGCTGGTATTCTTGTTTCATAAACTTGTTTGTCAATAATTTACCTTGTTTTAGAAATTGTTCATACGTAGAGCATGCTCTTGCGTATCGAAATGAAATCCTTCCCTTAGAGTAATATGCGGATAATTGCAAGAAAAAGTCTGCATAATCATATTTAGTCCAATTTGTTGAAAATGTTCATTCAATCACATAAAAAGCTATTTTACATATGTTCGAAGTTATTATATAATATATATCATTTGATTTCTTAACTATCTTAAACCAACTTAAAATATTTAAGATCTCAGTAGGAAAAAACCTGGACTAAAATGGAGAAAAAGACGGAAGGAGTGTTAAAAAAGATTTTTGAATAAAAAACAATAGATATCAAACTTGAAATTAAAATGTTAAAAATAACTTCATACTTATATATGCGATAAAATTCACTAATTCTATGTTTTTGTTATCATTTTTTTCCAAATACAGAGAATTTAAACTTACCTGCCCTCGATTGTTCAACACTTTAAACGCATGAGAAGCGGGGATAACATCGTAAGAATAGGTCTTAGATTAGAGTAGATTATAACAATGATATGCGATATCAATATTTTCTATCTCCCTATTTTATTTATTTTGCATTGCACTTGTACATGTACATTCTTTAGAAAGTTTTAAAACTTAATCAACAATATGAGTCGCTACATGTAGGTAAAGAACATTTTAATTCGATGTCTGACGATTTGACGTGTTCCACACAGTGTCCTCTTTAGCTTAAACATGCTACCTATATGTCACGTGACGTAATTTAGTATTTACAAAGTTACCTACAAAAATATCACGTGTTGAAATATAATATTCAACGTGTAACAGCCCTTGTTTACAACAGAGAGAGCAGGTGTACGAAGAAGCAGTTTTTTTCTCTCTTTTAAATCATGATTTTTGTCTGTGACAACGCATGTTTGTCTGTGAATCCTCTTTAAACACAACATTACTAATGCAAATATACAAATACTCTTAAAAGGAGAATAGACAAACAGGCGCTGACTATGTAAAAAGTCGGTAAAAAAGTGGGCGTCCTCAATATCGTATGGAGATTGAAGAAAGTGTGTTGATCCCTACCTTAGAAAACAGATTCGTAATTTCAGTTTATCCCACAGCAAAATTTTTACGTTTCAAACCGTAAATGCAGAAGAATTTTCCTTTTCCTAGAAAGAATTTCTTATTTAAAAAAATAAACAATACTTCATTATCCTACCCTTTAGTATGGTTTCTTTCTGTAATGTAATCCCTTTTTGGAGCTACATTTCGACAAAACCAAGAGAAGTATGGTAAATGAGCAAAAAAATAAACAATAAAATACTCACCTTTAAAAAGAAAATTAAAACTTTTCAACTACATTGTATCAAAGAAAGCAAGTTTTATATAATTTATATATTTAAAAAAACCTAAGGTGGAAGCCTATAGTAGAAACATCGTACCATTTTTTGATAAATTGATAAATTTGGTAAAACATCTACTTTGGAAACATATAACGTAGGGCTATGCCATCTTACTGAAGTTCGAAAATAGTAATTTTTATCACAAAAATGTGACCCTAATTTGTGCGAAATCCATGTGAGCTTAAAAAATGTGCTGAGCTGTATTATATAAAGTCAAATTGTCCATTGAATACTACACATTATTATTTTTTTGTCTAACCCTTTGCATGAAATCCTCGTTTCCGGATTGACAACACAATAGAAATAGAATTTTTTTGTTTTATATTTTTTTAGGATATATATATATGATTCATTCCTTTAATGAAATTTATCTATAAATATACGGATAACCTCTCCTCAGCAGGAACGTCAGCTGTAAAAATTATTATTTTTTATATTAAAATGTAATAAAGTGAAGTTTGAAGTAGTCATTTTTTCGTGCAACAATTTTCATTTCATGCATCTTGGCGAGATTCGAAGTCTTTTAAAGTCTAAGAAAAAAATCTTTTTAAAAAGTTGCCATTTGTACCTCCATAATTCTTTTAAAAATACTTGTTTAGAAATCGATCTTCCTTTAAAAAGCACATTTTTATTATGACATGAAATTAAAAGTGATTCGTAATAACTTGCTATGATGGCACAAGCTTTCACACTATGTTTTATCAGCAATTGTTGTAAATTAAAGAATTGAAATACCGGATACGTATAAAAACATATAAATTTCTCTAATTGCCTCAATACCCTAAAGTTTTTTAATCTTAAAACATATTTGTTAATTTTCAAATATAAAATGCATAGTTGGAACAATTTCTCACTTATTCTGATAAATGATATGAAATTTGTCATGTATGATTGAATATAATGATTAACTGAGAAGAATTACAGTGGATCAATACACATTAATTTGAGAATTCAAAGACATTTGAGTTTTTTATCAACATTTTCATTCACTCTTTAGTAACTGAGGACCGGACAATTTAAATAAATACATTTAAATAAATAAACTAATTTGGGCGGGAATGGAAATAAAACTTTTCTTTTGCCGATATAAAATTTAACTAATATATTTTAGTTTCTTGACATGAAAATAGAATTTGGATTTTCTCCATTAAGTTTTGTTCTTTTATATATGATTATGGACTATGTGCTTGTCCAACCGATGTAAAAAATGTTCTTTCGTTACCGAAGTTGCCATAACGCTTTCTGCAAAATAATTTCAATAGCGATCTCCTGAATTTTTGTCCTGTAGCACAGTAAAGGAAAAAGTTTATAGAATGGTTAACATACATAAGCAGTTCGCTGATAGTTTTGATGAGATGAAAAATGGCAGCTCCTTTAACGTCATTATCCGTCTGCTTATTCCAGAATGCCGTGAAAATTAAAACAATGTTCATGGGAATAGTTGTCACAAGGAATGTAAAGGAAACTGAAAGCAGCATGGTCGTCAACTTTTTATTATAATCAGAAGATTTGTAGCGTCTTATCACACGCGCACTATGTTGTTTGACCTGAAGAAATCGTTTTCGTTCTTTCTCGGCTTTCGATATTTTTCGGATTATGAAGCCGTTAAGAATTCCTATAATTAGAAACGGGAGGAAAGAATAAATAACAGCATCAACCCAAGGCCAAATATTGTTAACGAGAAGTTCAAATGACGGCCCTGCCGCGCATTCTGCTTTTCCCAGCTTTTGTTGAATAGACACTGTGAAAAAGAAATGGGAGTTAATGGCACAAATCACTACAATAGGCAAAAGGGAGATTTTCCAGGCTCTTTCAATTTTACAGAATACCTGCGTTTTCAAAGGGTAACAAACTGCTATGTAGCGCTCAGTTGTCACTGTTATTATCAACCATACTGAAGAATCACTACAAACGTAGCCCAGAAACGAAACAAGCTTACGGGCAAAAGGGAGATTTTCCAGGCTCTTTCAATTTTACAGAATACCTGCGTTTTCAAAGGGTAACAAACTGCTATGTAGCGCTCAGTTGTCACTGTTATTATCAACCATACTGAAGAATCACTACAAACGTAGCCCAGAAACGAAACAAGCTTACACGTCACATCCGAAACATCTTGTACGTCACTTCCGGTGATCTCAGCAATCCATAAACGTAATAATCCAACTAACAGTACAGATATATCCATGATAGCTAACGCACTAAGATAGGAGTATGTTGACATTTTCTTTGACTGTTGATTAAGCACAGCAAAGGAGAGTAGATTACCAATAACTCCAAACACAAGGAGGACAGGAGAGACATACAAGAGCAGCCCTTCCTTCAGTTTATATGCATATTGAGAAGAAAGTACATCCCCGTTCTCTGCTACTGAGATACATTGCTCTTTAATCCCTAGAAGAACCTCGTAGCTACAGTTGTTATTCTGCCGCAAACAGTATTCTATCTGGAGAGAACAGTTCATTCTGATCTGGAAAAGAAAATGATTGTCAAATGTTGAATTGAGTAATCCTTCAATATCAGTGTATGAAAGTACGCGTGTTATATGTACGCTTTCAAGACGGTCTACTTTTATTTTACAGAAAATATCATGAATATTTATGGAGATTAAAAAAGAAACCAAACTGAGCATTCTTTAATGAATATGGAAGAGTTCCAATTACAGAAATTTAATTGTTATCTACGCACTTTGCTTTATTGATACATCGGTCACGTAATTTCTAAGCCAGGGTTTGACTTTACTATTTGAATATGAATCATTATTTACATCATCTTGAAAAGCGTAGAAAATGTTCCGTTTTTCAAAGTTCTACTTTTACTTTAGTGCAGTTTGTTTAAAGTTAACAAAAGCAGATTGTTTTTTATTATCTAAAATTACAAAGAAATATAAAGAAGGGATTTTACCCTAAAAAGCCTAGCAATTTACAGTTTATCAGGCAATAGAAAAATCTTAGTAAAGTCTTAGGACTTTGGTTCTGCAATCATCAATTCAATGTATGTAGTAAAGAAGCAGAAAGGCATAGGATTTACCTCAAATAACATCACTAATAATGTATAGGAGAGAGAGAGAGAGAGAGAGAGAGAGAGAACCCATCTGTTATGATTGACACTATGCTTAGCATTATATTCGTCTGTGAACGCCTGTGTATATAGTATATGCACATTCCTAACTCGAAAAAAGAGGACTAAGAATCCCTCAGTCATAAACATCATATGTTGTTCTTTATAGCTTAAATGTATCAGAAGCGCAAATCCAATTCCTTTAGGATCATTCTTCAAAATCATTCATCAGCATCATTACACAATATTATAATTATTACACAATAAAAGGAATTATTTCTATCATTTTATATTGAACAGAAACTTCTGGGTACCACCTATCTGAATGCATTCGAGACTCAAGATAAAAGTTTAAACATCAATGACTGGAATTTCAAATAATATTAGTCTTCCTTTTTTCTTCTGCATGATCAAACGTATGCATATGTTTTGCGTAATGTGAAGTTTCAGCATAAAGATTCACAAAACAAAACTTAATTTCATAGATAAATTGATTGTTTATTATTGCTTTGTCATTTTTGTTTTTATAACAGCAAATAAAAGGTTATTTAGAGAGGGATTGTCTGAAAAGACTTGTTAAAAATCTGGATTTCTCAGTAATGGCTCGATTTATATTTTGTCACCAGAACGCCACTCAGACAGTTGTCCATTTCCATTTTTCATTAGTAAATACTTGAATAGAAGTCTCTGTTGGCACATTATCCATACTTTCGTCAAGTCAATACATTGCCTGGTCTTAGAATTAGTGTGAAATGATATTCTCTTAGTTTGATTATATTTTCTTATAAAAGTATCTCAGGGAATCTAAAATAAAAGCGTTGATGGTTTTTTAACACCATCATGAAATATTGTCAGAATCTCTATTGAAAGATCGTAAGCTTTTATTCAAATAACTTTTGAAGGTAATACATTCGACAAAAAATATTCTTACTTCTATCAATTATTAGAAATAATTTTTTTTCATTTATTTAATTCACACAAAAATTGAAGTATTCTGGACGCAAAATAAAATAAGAAAACACATATACACATAATTATTTATTATTGCCTACGACGACTCATCCCGTCTTTGGTTGTCTCTGTTCATGACATTGGGAGACATTTCATGACAAATAAACATAATCCCTGTCAAAACAAGAGCACACCCACTCTTTTCTGATAAAAAGCAATGTCCTGTTTAAATAGCAAGATCAAATCTAAATTTTACTTTCTTTCTACAGATCATAACTTTATAATTTTTCCCTAATTTGAATTGATGAAGTGCATGGATTTTCTTCTTTTTGTAGTGCATTGCTCAGTGGAAAAAACGGAAACAAATTATTAATTAACAGTGGTTGTTTCTATTCTTATGTCGATAGGATATATTTCCGATAAGCTTGAAATAAAAGATTCCAAAAAGTCTGACATATTTGTTTCATGTTTAGATATTTTACTTGAAAAAGACATTTATGATAACAAGGCTTTATGATAAACGTACGGTAATAAATTTAACCTTCGTCAGCTTCCCTTACTTATGCTACAATATATATACTTTCATCACTTGCATAAGGGTTTATATCTCTCAGTTGATTCGATACGCAAGAGCATTCTCTATGTATGAACAATTTTAATGCTAGATAAGTTATAGACAAACAAGTTGCTGAAACAAGAATATCAACAGTTTCGTTTAAAGTGCAATGGTCGATAAAATGGAATTACAATCTACCATTAAGTCAAATGCTGACTGATGTTTTCATTCTAGTTGTTAGGCCATTATAAACTCTGAATTGTCGACGGATTTTTTCGTTATTTCCTGATCATGACAACGAACACACGGCGGGTCTAACCGGTTGGTAGGGGATGTCCTGTATTCAGTGGCACCTGATCCCACTTCTGATATTTTGGAGGCCCGTTTTCGATCTGCTCTAATACGCAAGTTTCGAGATTATCTCCCTTGGTGCGCTCTTTCGTTGAGGAGGGGAGTTTCGTTGCCGCGTAAACAAACAGGTGGGACAGATATTTGAGACTGTGTATGTTGGATACATTGCATCATCGATATACGGGTTCATCATAACTACATGAATGTCATGATGCACTTTGCAGCTTGAGAATAACCAAATTAAAGTAAAGGCATCAGTTTTAAATAAAAAACATCGAAACAAAAAAGAAAACATCAGTGGATGTGAGACTTTTCGGACGAGGGAAGAGATATGGACCTCTAATAAATACGAAACACATGCATCTAGTCATTGCAGGTCGGGAATCTAAATTACATATTGATTCTTTTCTTTATTTTAACAAAACACTTACTTTTTAGAAAATGTTCGTACAATCAAGAAAATCTATTACTTTATATAAAGCCTATGACGTTTCTTTCGTTTTCAAGTACCCGAAAATTTATAGTAGATTCTTAAATATGCATAGTTGAGCTTGATAAAATCATCAAATGCATCACTGCTTAACATTATTATCTTTCTATAACATTTAATTAATTTTAAAAGCCATAAATATCGTTTTTTATTCATGCACTTTTGTATACAGAGACAACCTGTCCCACCTCCATGCTGAAATGAGTACTTTTTTGCGCCTCTATCATAGGAGAGTTACAATCTCGAAACTGGCGTATTTTGTATTGTTTAATGAACTTTCGAGCTTGAATACTGTTCGTTATCGCCTTATGATTCATTGTAAAGAATTGCTAAACTTTGCGAGCTGACAAAATTTAGCTGCTCCCAAAAATAAATAAGAAGTGTTAAATTAAAATTTTTCGTAGATATTGTTTCGATTTGAATTCTTGCAATTTTGAAATAAACATTTATCAAATGATTATCTGCGACTGATGATCTTAAGCTGATGAAGCAAGGTGAAAGACTTAAGAAACAAAGGAAATTGTCCTACTCGGAATATTTCATTTTAAATCTTAAAAGTGCCGAACCTTTACAGCTCAAAGCACTTATTAAACTCACATGGTTTTTCGCACAAATTAAGATTACATTGTTATAATACAAGATTGTGTAACGTGACAAAAAAATATATTTGAAAAATGATTTATAACGTAATTTTGATCATATGACATTACTTAAAACATAATTCACACGTAATAATTGGTAGGATTTTTATATGCTCTAAGATGATATATTACGAAAGTTTCCAAATGGTTTTTTTCATGGTTTCTCGTCAAATGCAACCGTCTTTGTATCCGTTCATTTTAAAGCATACTTTTGCCTTGCCTTCATACAGAAACAGTGCAGGTTATGAAACTTCTGTATTTTCTGTACATTAATATGACACTAAGGCGCAAGGTGATAGAAGTATTTCTCATCTGTCCGACTGCTTTCCTTGTTAAAAGGATGGTATTTTTCAGGTTAACTTCCTGAAATGTAGCATCATGAAAGATACCTTCCAACGCAAAATTTCAAAGTTTTAGACCATGAATTTAAAAGAAATTTCTTTTCAATATTTACAATTTACTACTGTATCTTGAAAGATAAACAAAACTTTATAATCCTATCCTTTCAAATCATGATTTTTTTTAATGCAGTTTTGTCATTTTTCGGCGCTGCATTTCGACAAAACCAAGACAAGTTTGGAAAATGTGCAAAGTTCCTAGAAAAATACTCATCTGTAAGAAGTCAGTTTGAACATTTCAACCAAATAGTATCAAAGAAAGTTCGATTAATTAATTTGTAAATACCTATGATAGAATCATACACATTTAACATCATATAATTTATAAACAAATTCCTTTTAAAACATTGACTATTAAAACTTAAGATAATGATTTTAGAGAATATGGACCTTTAACTTAAAATATATTTAATAATATAAGGGTAATGTGTCGTACTGAATCTCGATAATTTGAAGTTTTATTGCAAGAAAAATATGACTTTAATTTGTGCGAAAAACCATTTGACTTTAAAAAGTGCGTTGAGCTGTATGATAAAAGTTCCATTTTTATTTCTGCTGAATTAAAAGTTTTGTTCAAAAGCACCAAAACGACTTCACTTGAAAAGTATACATCCATAACTATGATATCGAACAATCTGTACATTACACAGCAAAAAAGAATTCATATCTGTGGTATACGTTCTCAAATATGGCATTATACAAACTGCACGTTACACATGAAATACAAATCAATTATTGGATGTGTATTCCAAAAACAGTATCATACAAACTCCATGATATAAAAGAAGAATTCATATCTGGGGTAGAAATGTACATTCTTTAAATTGGTATATATTAACTGTACGTTATACATGTAAAAGTATCATGTAGACTGTACGTTATACATGTAAATGTATCATGTAGACTGCACGTTATACATTCAAAAATATTTACTATTTGAGGAATATATTTCTAAGAGTGGTATTTACACACTGTTCGTTACACATCAAAGAAATTTTTCTGGAAAGTTAAATAAATATACTTTTCAAAGATTTCATACACTTTCAAAAAAAAAAGTCTTACCTTTTAAAAGTGATTTAATCAATTGGTTTATTTGTATAAATTGCCATACGAGCATGAAGCCTAACAAAATCACTGTGGTCCAGTGTTTGGTTGAAGGTCATTTGAGCTCTTTCGCTAATTATTCATAAGATCCTGGCTTCCTTGGCACCTGATCCCACCTCTAGAAGTTCCTCTAGAAGTTCCGGTGTGTCGTGTTTTATGCCATTCTAACTGATTTGTATTGTTTGTAAGTTGTTGTTTTTTTTTTTTAGATCGATCGCTGTTTCTTTGTTATCTTCACCTTCTTTCACTAAAAACATGTACTAAATGATGAAATACGAGGATAAATGCACATTAAAAGCTTCATAACTCAGCTTTATTTTTTTCCAATTACACAGCAATCATAGGGCTGATTCACATCGTCAAAAGTATGCAATATACTACTGACAAAACATTGCAATTGCCCACAATTTAAGTCATCTTGAAAAAATCCAATGTAATCAATGTTTATAAATAAGCTTACGATAAGTATATATCTTCATGTAATTCCTAATAGAACATTCCAATCATATAGTCCCCAATTCTCATGCAGATTAACGGCGGAACATCATTCATGTTAGTAATTCCAGGATAGATAGATTAATGACAGTTTGCTAATGCCCCTATTATGATTTCGACAACTTCAATTCTAGTCTGAGTGTAGCAGATGCAATGAAACCCAGGCTCATTCGTATTTACCATGCTTATTCGAGCATTGAATCATTAATAATTTGTTCACATGCCATTAAACCATACTATATAAAACTTTAGTTATTGAAGCTTATATCTTTTTTGACAGCTTTCTGTGTGTAAAACAGACTCATCCAGAGACTAAAACATTTTCTAACAGTTAATTTAACACATTTCCCGGGAATTTTAAGTTGGGTGCTAACTTTGGTATTTTTTGCGGTTTTTGGTATATATCTATTCAAATTACTAAACTTGCACTCTTGGTTATAAATACTTAAAACAAGAAAATTACTACAATAACTCGAATTAGTTTGTTAACGTAGTTAAACACTATGTATATCACGTGGTATTGACTTATACTCAACTTCGTAAAACTCATGTAAAAGATGGATGTTTTGACGTCGTCGGTTTTGCGCCGAATGGTTTTTTTTTATGATTCGTTGATCAACGATAAAAATCTTATTTATAAAGATATTTTATTGAAATTTTTGTGAATTATGTAACAAATGTTGTTTATGATGTATACCAATTTTTTACTTTATAATATTAGTTAAACAAAAAAATATTGAAAATATTTGTGTTTTTCTGGGACAACCCTCGTATTCACATGAAAGTATATTAAGTGGTGCGTAAGCAATTTTGTGCTTTGTAGACGAGGATTTCATTTCGATACGCAAGAGCATGCTCTACGTATGAACAATTTCTAAAACAAGGTAAATTATTGACAAACAAGTTTATGAAACAAGAATACCAGCTGAGACAGTCAGACCTGAGACAGTTTGAAGTCATCATTTCGTAAGTTGTATGGTCGATACAATGACCCTGTCAGCAAATGCAATTTATCATTGAGTCAAATGCTGACTGCCGTTTTTCACACTAATTGTTAGTCAATTATTCATACACTGAATTGGCGACGGATTTTCCGTTATTTCCCGATCACGACAAGAGCACACGGCGGGTGTGACCGGTCGGCAGGGGATGCTTACTCCTCCATTGAACCTGATCCCACTTCTGATGTTTTGGAGGTCCGTGTTTGCTCTGATCCTATCCTATTTTGTATTGTTTTATGGACTTTTGATCTTGAATACTGTTTGTTATCTCCATATGTTTCATTTCACCACTTAACATTTGATTCAAATTCACATATGTAGAAGTAATCAAAGTTCCTCTCACCAATCATTATAAACTTCAATTTTACAGCTCAACGCACTTTTTAAGATCACATGGATTTGTGCACAAATTAAGGTCACGTTGTTTTAATGTAATGTTGTGTACTGAGACAACAAAATACATTTTATAGTATTTGTTACATTGTTTGAGTTTTATTTCATTTACTAAAACATAATTCATACAAATCAATTGGTAGAACTTTGATATGTTCTTGGATGAAAAATAACAACTGTTTCCATTTGATTTTCTGTAGTTTTTTGCCAATTGCAGCTGTCTTTTTATCCGTTCTTTTGAAAGCAGTAGCTCTTAGCAGAAACGTGGACACGGGTACAGTACAGCTACTGTAACTTGTATTTTCTGTACATTCTGGCTCTTTAGCGCAGGATGATAATAGAATTTTTCATCTGTTTGACTGCTTTGTACATTTATAAGGTGTAATTTTTCAGAGTAACCTTCTAAAATCTAGAATTATGAAAGATTTATCCCACAGCAAAATTTTAACGTTTCAAACCGTAAATGCAGAAGAATTTTCCTTTTCCTAGAAAGAATTTACTATTTAAAAAAATAAACAATACTTCATTATCCTACCCTTTAGTATGGTTTCTTTGTTCTTTCTTTATACTTGTATCTATTTATATATATAATCAATTATACCACAATTACGTATAGAAAGTGCCTGTGAAATTTTTTTCTTTATTTTAAAGATCTGAGAAAGAGGCCCAGAGGTCACAACTCTAACCTAAATAACAATTACCCTGCTGTTCTTCAAAAATAAACTTCAGTATTTCTTCCTCTATTCCCATGAAAAAATTGAATCCTGGTGTAAGGATCTTTCTTAAATGCAAAAGGTCAAGACTTAAGCATACTTGAAATCATTGGTCAGAGGATGCTACATATAAATCGTTTTTTCTAAAATGAAAAGGTTTTCCTAATTTTTGCAACAATACACTAAAACATATTTCTAAACCACTAAGATATTATTTTTAACGCCATCGTACCTTCAGACAATGTAAAGGTGTTCAAGGGAGACATTTTCATTAAGGCTTTTTTCATCCCTGTTCAGTTCCGATCGATGACACCATATGTTACACGTGCTATCACCAACTTTATTAAAAATAACTTGAAGACACATAAATAAATAATGTTTTGACAAGTTTTTTTTCGAAACACATACCAGGTAAAGAGCATAGTTCAATGTTTCCTTTATTGTTCACAGGTTTGCTGTTCAATTTCTTTGTATCAGTAACATCGCAGAACCGAAAGAAATTTATAAATGTATATTTAAAAAATTCAAACAAGTTAAAAGATTTTTTTCCATTCGAATAGAAGGAACAATTTTAATTGAAATACAATTTGAACACCCTGTACAAACATTAACGGGTAAAGGTCTTAGTGGAATTTCAAACAGATTTCATGCTGCAGAATCCATAAAGTTTAAGGTTATTTGGATTGATATTCCATGTCTTCAAGAATTAATTAATATTCATGTGACCAATCAGTAACTGAATGCTAGATAAATAGCCCCTTTAAAAATTGATTAATTTTTTTTCGAAGAAGTAATTTTTAGACTTTCGACAACTACGTTTTCAATCTTAGTCAGGTTATGTGCATATTTCATTTCTTTCCTCAGGAAAGCTTCTTTTATCATACTGGGGTGCATTTACACCCTAGAAGACTTGTACATTTTTATTTAAATTAATTAAGTTCAATCCAAAGGTGTCTAGAAGACAAGAACAAAATTGTCTAGCAAAGTTGCTCCATATGGAAGGACCCTACAAACCATTGTTTGTACAGCTCCCCCATCTTGTAATTGGACTGATGGTGTTGGCATTGGTGGTCCTCCATACATGCATGGTTGGGGGTATGCCTGTTGTGGTACCATATATCCAGGTGGGAACATTCCAGGATATGGGCCATATGCATGAGGTATGCTGGGATACAGCTGTGGTGCTCCAAAGAATGATTGTGGGAATGGTCCACCATATCCAGAAAATGGTATTGGATAGCTCCCAGGGACTGGCGTACAAGGATTAGGATACCCATATTGGCCTTGGTTCAATGATGGCAGGTATGGTCCACCATAGAATCCATGAGGTGCTGTACCAGGTGTCATAGCTGGATTCATCTTGTTGCTTAATTTTCAGTAGTTCAAAGTTACGGAAATAAATCACGCCGTTTGACACTACTGAAATATTCAGTCAGTGAAAGTGTGTATAGTTATTGACGTTACGTACTTTCCACGTTTACGGTAAACGAAACCGCCGGTGAAAATATTACACACTAATGTTACTGAAATGCAACAAGTTCCGTGTAGTTACCGTGATCTGAATTAAACGTAACTTTTAAAGCCGGTTTAATTCATTGGTTTAGTCCAGATAATTTTAGTTGTCTGCGTCTGTCTTTTCTTTCTATCTTCCGTCTAGTATTTAATCGCTGTTTTACGCTGTTTCTGTCTTTATTTCTTGTTGATTAATGAATTAAACGTTACTTTAATACAATAAATTATTGTATCTTAAGCCGGTTTAATTCAACAGTAAAGTTTCTTGGTTTTTAGTTTGACGTTTCTCTTTTCTTTCTATCCTTTTCTTTCTATCAAGTCTTTATCTTTGATTATGGGTTTACGATGTTTTCTTTACTTCTGTTGATTGCATCTTCGATTGATAAAATATCGGTCCACTACAAACTACTTAAACTTTCTTTGATCTTAACTCAACTTAATTAATATGTATCTTAACTATACCTTGCTTTAATTACCGCCTGACTCTTACAACGTTAAAGTTAGCGCCCGATGACAGACGACGGTAGAAAGCATTGATGTTACGAAAAGTTGTAGAAAAGCTTTTCAACTAACTGTATAATATCAACTGGTGATGTTTTATGAACTAACTATATCAAATAAATTCAGTAATATTTCACAGAGCTAAGATGTAAAACAGTTACACTACAAAACCACTGTTCAAGCGAGAAGCACGTCCGCTTCGATCTAAAAATAGCTATTACAGGTAAACGGGTTTGTGTGAACTAGCTCTGTGAAACTACAACAACAAAAATATACGATATCAAAAACACAATATATCTCTACTTTCCCCCAAAATATTTTCAGGGAACTTAGAGAAAAAAGAAATAATATGATTACTCTAAATCCTAAGTAAATAACGAGTCGAGAAGAAAACGGCGCTCCTCGAAAATTGTCAACACGAGTGACAATAAATTTTCAATAGAAAAAAGCTATTTGTCTCGTGCAAAAATATGAAATAGATTAACAATTTATAATAAAGTTCAGTCGTTGCGGCACGAATGACCAAAATTCAATGAGTCGAGAGAAAAAAAACGTAATTTGCACAAGACAATGAAAATATTCAAAATTTTCGTACTGACGTTTACAAAAACGCCCTTACGATAGTTGCAAACTAAATGGTAATAAAAATATTCAATATGTTCGCACTAACGTTTACAAAAACGCTGTACGATAAATATAATACAAAATACTAATGAAAAACGAAAATGAAAAAAATAATTGGACTGTGATATCACCACGTGGTCAAATGCGACTCACGAGTGAAAAAATAAAATGGCAAATTAGTCAAATTGTTTGAACTTTGCAAATAACGTTAATGTTAACGCCTGTAAGCAACAGTTTCCTAAAATTCCAAAATGACTAAATGCAAAGTATTTCACCTGTGTATTTATTCACGGATGGAAACTCACACGTGAATTTTTGCATATAAAAACATGGTAATTCAAAATGCCCCGTTCCGAATTACCGGCGACGCCAATGTAGTAAAATTATACCATTTTACTATGAATAAATGTCGCCTACCTTACAATCAAAGGTGACGACGAACACCCAGGTTTACATAATGGTAAACACAGGTACATGCAACAATAAGAACAGGTAAACGTGGTGAAGGGTTTGACTGGTAATTCTCGACTGAGGTAGGAAACGTGTAGGAATCCTACCGGCGACGCCAATGTAGTAAAATTATACCATTTTACTATGAATAAATGTCGCCTACCTTACAATCAAAGGTGACGACGAACACCCAGGTTTACATAATGGTAAACACAGGTACATGCAACAATAAGAACAGGTAAACGTGGTGAAGGGTTTGACTGGTAATTCTCGACTGAGGTAGGAAACGTGTAGGAATCCTACCGGCGACGCCAATGTAGTAAAATTATACCATTTTACTATGAATAAATGTCGCCTACCTTACAATCAAAGGTGACGACGAACACCCAGGTTTACATAATGGTAAACACAGGTACATGCAACAATAAGAACAGGTAAACGTGGTGAAGGGTTTGACTGGTAATTCTCGACTGAGGTAGGAAACGTGCCGGCACGGGTGGATGGCTATGAGGTCAGGGTGAAAGGTCATAGTGGACATATTTACATATACAATTTCACCACA
>PRKT01000002.1:2525965-2610312 GCA_003671525.1 Saccostrea glomerata | reverse complement strand
TATTAAAAGATTGAGGGGCAATATGAAAACCATCTATCCTTCTGTGTCCAATAAGCAAATGGAATTAGATAGATTACATGATCGGTACGTACTGGTCCCTGCCGACAAAGCAGGTAACAACATTGTCTTCGTTTGTAAGGCTCAATATATAAATTGTATTTTAGAAGAACTTGGGGTTAATTCTACAAGTGGCAATCCTACTTATACCCATACTTCCCTTTCTAAGGAAGAAATTCATCAAAATCATATGACAGTTTTAAATATTTTTAATATTCCACAGAGCCAAAATGAATTTGAACTACCCTACATATATTGGATTCCAAAACTTCATAAAAATCCTTACAAACAAAGATACATAACGGGTTCCAGTAAATGTTCAACCAAGCCTCTTTCGTTGCTCCTCACTAAGATATTGACAGTTGTGAAGGAAAAACTTCAAGAGTACTGTACAACAATATATTCAAAAAGTGGAGTGAATCAGATGTGGATACTCAAAAATTCCAAAGAACTTTGGACAATTTAAAATCACAAGATTTTACAGAAATCAACAGTTAAAAAACTTACGACTTTTCAACTTTATACACAACCATTCCCCACGATAAATTAAAGGCTAGCATGCATGTTCACGAAGCTATCTTAGGACTACGGTGTGTCCTAAGAACGTCCTAGGAAATGGCCTAGTCTTAAGTCAGTTTCTCGAAGCTTTCGTTAATTTAGGAGCTTGCCGAAGTTTTTCTAACTTTAGGACAACATAAAGCTTGTCCTAAGATCATCCTATGTTTGTTGTGATGCTTTTGATTTCGACAATATCTTGTTTCTCAGCAGTCTGTGTATGAGCTGTTGATTTTCACAAATACTTAAAAAAGAAATGTTACCAAAAGGCCTTTTCTTTGCAACATAAGTTACAATTTTCGATTGTTTTAATACAGAGAAGATATTTATATTTTCCACCTTATCAAGAAGAACTTGAATATCGCACTTGAAATTTTCAATTTTTTTAAAATACGATATACCGTTTTAAGAATGGGAAGGGGGAATATAAATTAAATTTCCCAAAACTAAAATTTTTGGAAAAAACTTTGACATAAAAATGAAAAGTTTATTCTGATAAACATATTTAATACACGTATGTGTGTTGGGGTGGGGGTCGGGGTTATTCTTTAATCAAAAGGGGAGGTGGGGATGGAACGATCATTTATCAAAACTTCTATCATAGATTGATAGCAATAAACTTATCTTCGGAAAATAACAAGAGACTAACCCATCCCCTAACCCCCCCCCCTCCCCCATTTCCTAGCATACTACGTAGATTATTACGAGATAATGGAACTATTAACATGTTTTAATTTCTGAATTAACCGGTTGGGAGTAAGTACAAAATTTAGAACAGTTATAACTATTGAGAGTTCCGATATTCAAGAAAAATGGCTTTGAATAGTGATTTCTTTGTTTGAATACTTTTTTGTGTCCTACAAAATTCATTTGATTTTTAATCATCTTATTTATCAAAAAAATGACACAGACTTTGAAAATACTTTACGTAGGCGTCGGGAGCAAATTGAAAGTGGGGTGGCTAATTGAAAGTAGGGGGGGGGGCTAAACCAACAAAGTTAACCCTAATTTTTTAATGCCTAAATTATGTCTATCTTTGCAAAAAAAGTAGGGGCGGGGCTAAGCACCCCCCCCCCTCCCTGGTGCAACGCCTACGCTTTATATCACAATCATCATCAAGGTAATAAGGTGTTAATGATATTTTTAAACTATAAATGTTAACTATAATTTGTTTTTTTCTAACGATTTACAAGCGGTACTAAATATCTTATAATTTAAAAAATGCAAACATCAAAATATGGTGACTGAAGTCATATGTACATGTAAATGGATAACCTTTTTTTCTTACATCGAGAAATATCTTATGATATGTCTTAAGTTGATCTTAGGATGTTCCTAACTTTCATCCTTAGTCATATCTTAGGAATAATCTTAGGACGAATCTTAGGAAAGTTTCATCAACATGCCTGAAGCCTTTTTGATTACATTGACAGCTGCTTTTTCAATAAAAATGGAACTCGTAATTTACTTACATGGTCATTGGTCATTTGCAAAATTATTTTGTTAAAACACATTCTGATTGCACACACAAGTACTCTGAAGTTGACATCAAGGAGATGCTTGAATTTCTGATTGACAATATCTATGAGGTTTTTAAAGAACAGGTATTCCAACAATCTATTGGAATCCCCACTCCGTCAATAAGAAGTTTTTAAAGTTTTTTGACGGACGAACAGACAGACGGACAGAGGTATTTAATGTACCCTCACTTTCTCGATAGCGGGGGACAAATAAAACAGAACGACCACTGGTGATCTCTGATGCGGGATCAGGTGCCTAGACGGAGTAAGCATTCTCTTTTGACCAGTCATACCCAACGTCCAAATATAAAACAAATTTGGCACTCTTTACTGTCTTTAATCTCAGTTTCACTGAGATATAACGAGTCGACATATATCTAAGGATGAGTGCCGTGATCAGAAATCAGAGTCGACATATATCAAAGAATGATTGTTGTAGTTGGTTGTAGTTGAACCATAGAGATCGAGGACACAACCAATGTTTTGTCTTAAATGTTGATTCGGTGAATTTGATTTCAAAGAAATAAATTCCGAAGGCTGTAAATACATGTATCTAAACGCCCTGACCGATACCTGCCTTTGTAATTAGCATTTTTATTGTGTAGGTCATTTTGTTCCTTGATTGGACTCTGTGAGAAAGCCAATACTATTAACCCAGTGTGATTGCTTTTGTCCATTATTGCATATCCATTATAAATAACTGGTTTTCTTATTTGGGCTAAGGAGTATTTAAGAATCCTGACTATGAATCAGTGCTACTTATTACTCTAGCCCTAGAAGTACTGGGGCAACCTACATTATTTGTTTCCAGTCAATTTTCTCACAACAAAATTAAGGTTATAAATATATCATATATTGTACATGTCCTATCTTAGAAATTTTTTTTTTGAAAATCAATATTTTCCATTATTTGTCTTTATCATTATTTTTTTTTTATCAATTATTAAATGAATGCCTAATTATGATAAAACTTTTGAAGATCCAAATTTTATTTGATAGTAACTAGTGTTTAGTATTCCCGTAAAAAAGGATAAAGAATTATGAAAGCTTGTTTAATGTTTTGCGTCATGGCAAAAATATAATTTAATACCGGTATAAATAAGAAGATTAAAAAAAAAAATTAATTTGTTGTACTCAGCAGAGAAGAGTTCAATGAACGAAAAGTCATGGTATTACAATAAAATAAGGGAATTTTGAAGGCACGGTTACTTTGTACCAGTCAATGAATGTTATAAATTAAATGTAAACAGCAATGATTTTTTAAAGGAATAATGAATCGCATAAAGGAAAGCATACACAAAAGGTGAAGCAACAAATCAAATGAAATAGGTAAAATAAACATCCATATATGTAGTACGTGAACACAATTAGGAAAGAATAAAAAAAATCTATCCTCCTTTATCTTTTAAAAAACGATATAAAATAAAGTTGAAAGCAGCAAATAGCTTCAGAATGATTTCCGAGATTTTTTAGTTAATGGAAAGTCAATATAAAAACCCGCTGACTTATTGCGCTGAATCCTAGAAATAAATCTTAGATTGGTTATTTGTCAATGGTCGACTGATTTATTGTCAGGCAGAAAAAAGTCACAGCACGGGAGTGGGTGACAAGCAATAAAGAAGCAGGAAGGACAGTCACCAATATTGTTAATTTTGGAGGTTCATTGCAAGGTTAAATCAAGAAATGTGAGAAAGCAATAAATCTCTCCTGTACGAACAGGCGACTTGTTTTACCGCTAACAATTACAGATGATATGTATTTGAACGAAAAAAGAATGAAACGTACTCACTTGTCGACAACATATTGTTTCCGTCTTAGGGTAATCAAATTAGTTTATTTTGTCTTCATTTAGTATGACTTATGACTACCATATGTACATGGGATTCCTTGTCAATGCTGGCTGAAAAAGAAGAAATACAATGCTTAGAATTTTGTATCAAATAAAATAAAACAATTCATTGTCTTTGTTTGCATGGCTTCAAAAATTTTAAGACAAAGAAAAACAAATAAAATAAAGCTGGAAAAGATTAACCATCTCATGATTAAGGCTTGCGTGACACAGGAGTATTTTAATTTCGCACTTCTTATTTCGCAATTCAGATTTCATATCACCCACCCACAAATTCAATTTAATTCCTCGGATGTTTATTTATCTTTGAATATTTTTTATTTTGTTTTAATTAAAAAGTATTCAATTTTTGAAAATCAACTCAATTACGTTGATGGCAGTTTATTTATGTTCCATTCTTATCATCCTACATAAAAAATACACAGTTTTCATACAAAATGTTTTTGTTTTTTTGTTTAGAAAAATGTCTTTCCTTCTTGGTATTAAACCTTTGGCCCCAATATGTGATAATAGAATTGATTTAAATCAGAAAACAATCTAAAACAAAAATCCCTTTTTATGGTAATTTAGTTTCAAAGAAATCCACGCCTTTAAAGATAGGTACAACAAAAATGAATGCAGAGTTTTACTTTTCCTAACTAAGGTTGTCCTGAATAAGTTCACTTGCACATTTCCTTACTTTTACATTTCCAAAAGTAAATTTGTTTCGAATATTTGCTTGTATTTTTAGAAATGTACAATTTTCCTTCAGTATTTGAATTTTTCTCGTCGGTAAAAATCGCTTTTAATTTATCAAGTGACTGAAGTTTGTTTGTGTGTCTGTCAACTTTAACTTCTTGATTTCCTCCAGAGAGAGTCACATCATTAGATTCATTGAAGAATGACATTGTGGATCGCTTAATTTCTTTTTTTTAATAAAAGAATGTGATCCCTTCCAAAGAGGCAGAGTGATGTCTTACAAATTTTTTTTTACAAGCCTTTTTTACACACCTGCTATCGACATCCTGTTTAGAGAGGATTAAATAACTGTATTAATTTACGTTTACAGCACATGATTACTAGAACCGTAGAGTGTGGTTTTGATGTATTAAACTGAACAAATGTTTATAGTCAAACGATTATGGGAAATTACATGTTTACATGTATAAAATATTTTTTGTTAACGGACAGTATTCAAGCTTTAAAGTTCAGTTAACAATACAAATGTTGGAGCAGAGCAAACACGAACCTCTAAAACATCACAGGTGTTATGGAGGAATGGGAATCCTCTGCCGACCGAATACACCTGCCGTGTGCAGGAGGACTTGTCACGATCGGGATATAATGGAAAAATCTGAAAGGTAATTGAGAAAGAGCTGGGTGCTTTTTATCAACAAAAACTAACATCCCCAGGATTTGATAGTTTTAAAAAATATGTTTCAATGTCTTTTTTTCGATGAATTTTTAAATGAAGGATATGGAGATAACGAACAGCATTCATTATCAAAGTCCATAAAAAAAATACAAAATAGGAGCAGAGCAAAGTAGACCTCCAAAACATCGGAGGTGGGATCAAGCGCCATGGAGGAGTGAGCATCCCCTGCTGACCGGTCACACCCGCCGTGTGCTCATTGTCATGATCGGAAAATAACGGGAAAATCCGTTGTCCATTCAGTGTATAACTAATGGACTAGCATTTAGTATGAAAATCTTCAGTCAGCATTTGACTCTATGATAAATTGTAATTGCTGACAAGGTAAGTGTATCGACCAATGAACTTACGAAATGATGACTTTAAACAAGGCTGCTAATTTTTTTGTTTCATTAACTTGTTTGTCAAAAATTTACCTCGTTTTAGAAATTGCTCTTATGTAGAGCATGCCTTTGCGTATCGAATAAACTGAAATATATTAATACCGTTTGCAGGTGATGAAGGTATATTGCTGCATAAGTACGGGAAGATGACAATAGAAAAGTTAATGTCATCACGTTTATCATATAGCTTGGTTGTTAGATTATAATGCCTTTTTCAAGTAAAGTATCCAAGTAAGAAACAGATATGTCAGACTCTGTGGTATCTTTTATCTCAAGCTCACTAGGATATATCGTAACGACACAAGAATGGAAATGGTTGTTAATTGACAGTACGTCGTCGACATATCTAAATGTGGAGTTGAATACCACAGCAAGTGTTTTCTTCTTTTCACGCATAAGAATTTGGACACATTCTGCTTCATATGTATACAAAAATAGGTCTTCTTATAACAGTGAGCAACTGGTACCCATGGAAATTCCAGTAGATTATTGAAAGACCTGGTCTCCAAAAACCACATGATATATGAAATATTTATTCTGATGACATATTTATTTTTAAGACTAAGGAAACCTGAAACCTGAAACATTCGGTTATAATTTTTAAGGCAAAGGAAGAGAGAATCAGTAGAATAAGTAGAATGAAAAAAGGAGAAGAAAACAAAGAGCAATCGCTAAAAACAACTACAAACAAGACTATGAACAAGACAGGTGCGGTGTCTATGTCATATTATAGGCCATTTCATTTCTGTTTATTTTCCATACTTATTTAAAAGCTACTGCAACAAACACATTTGTAAATAAGGTAAATAAATATTTTTTAACTAAAGGTCAACAAGAAGTTTAATAACCGTTATTTAGATTATAAGTTGTCTACATTAAGGGTAATTACTTTTTAAATTAGCGCAACTGATGCCCACTTAACAGGAAAAAAAATCTTTTACTTAAATCTTTTGTTTGTTTGTTTGTTTGTTGTCTACCTTCCCTTTTGGAAATGTTTCACTCATACTGATTGGGACACCAGTCTATTCCGCGACTCTAGACCACTATACCATGTGATGGGCCTTATATTTCACTTCATAATTGAAACAAATATGTTTATTTAAAATTAGAGGATTTTGATATGTGAAATGCCTCCAGAATGGGAGTCAAATTAAAAATGTGTCTAAAACAATGCAGTGTAAAATCCAGAATGTGTCAGAACTCTTGTAAGATAATTATATTTATGTACACAATTAGAATAAGTCACACCTTAAAAGAAAAGTGAAAATAACAATAATCAGGGTTGGGATTTTATTTTATTTTATTCATGCTTATTTTTTTTTAAAAATCCAACATGAAAGGGGATGATAAAGAAACAGTGATCAAACGGCGTTAGAATATGGAATTTTTTAAAGGAGGGGTAAATATTTTTCAATTCCTATCCTGTTTTATTCTTGGAAATAAAATATTTTCTAATTAAAGAGACACCGTAACTCACAATGGGGAAAATTGGCAAAAGTCGAATTTTTGTCTGACCCGTGTAAATTTTATTCAATTCCTAAAAGTATAAGGTTTCAAAATATTACGGGTTGCAAAACCTTAAAAAAATCTATTTTATTGGATAAAAGTAAAAGTAAAATAAGGAGGCCCAGGGGCCACATCGCTCACCTGAGCAAATCGGCTGGGGAAAAGCACAAATCAGATCAGAACTGAAAAGTTTACTGAAGCGTTTACATAAGTTTGCTGTTTTTGATAAAAAGATTTTATAAAAACATTTTCATCCTATATATAACTTCATAATAATTTGAATTTGATTCCCCATGTTTCCCTTCCTACCCAAGAGGCCATGATTTGAATAAATTCAAATCTTCAATTTGAGTATGTTTAAATACATGTCAATATGACAAATCATAGCTTTTCTGTTCTTGGGATTTTTCGCCTTTATTTTTCTATGTAAAACTTTGATCCACCATTGTGGCCCCACCCTACCCTTGGGGGTTATGATTTGAACAAATTTAATTCTACACTACCCGAAAATGCTTCCATATGAATACTAGTATCACTAATCATGGCTTTGCTATTCTTGAGAAGAATTTTTAAAAATATATTTAAATGTAAAACTTGGATCCCCCATTGTGGCCCCACCCTATCCCTGGGGTTATGATTTAAACAAACTAGAGTTTACACAACCTGAGGATAATTCCATACAAATATCACTTGTCATGGCTTTGAAGGACTTGAGAAGACGATTTTAAAAGATTTCCCTATCTAGACCTATGTAAACTCTGATCAGCCATTTTGACCCCACCCTACCCCCGGGGGTCATGATTTGAACAAACTTGAATCTACACTACCGGTACTTGAGGATAATTTCACATGAGTTTCATCTTTCCCAGAAGATTTAAAAATATTTTTCTTTATACTCCATTGTAAAACTTTGATCAGCCATTGTTGCCCAACACTTACCCCGGGGGTCATGATTTAAACAAACTTGAATCTACACTACCTAAGAATGATTTCACATGAGTTTCATCTTTCCTGGCCAAGTGGTTCTTGAGGATTTTAAAGATTTTCCCTATATACTTCTATGTAAAAATTTGATTGTCCATTTGTGACCCCACCCTTCCCCCAGGGGTCATGATTTGAACAAACTTGAATCTACACTACCTGAGGATGCTTCCACAGCTTTCTTGACTTAGTGGTTCTTGAGGGAAGATTTTTTGAAAATGCCATTAACTTTTTACTTATTCATAATTATCTCCCTTTGGAAGCGGGCGTGGCCCTTCATTTTGAAAAACTTGAATCCCCTTCACCTAAGAAACTTTGAGGCAAGTTTGGTTGAAATTTGCCCAGTGGTTCTTGAGAAGAAGATGAAAATGTAAAAAGTTTACGACGATGCCGACGACGACAAGAACGACGACGATGACAGACAATGGACAAATTTTGATCAGAAAAGCTCAGGTGAGCTAATAATTTCAGTATGCCCCATGACAAAAATATTCCGTTAACTTTTTCCTACCTATTTTACGCATGCACAGAAAAGTTGAATAAGTTACCATAGCTACCATGGTCTCAATTACCCAGGAATTAATGTATGAAGACCAAAAATTTTAATGCAATCTTTTTAAAAGGTTGTTAGAGCATTTTATCACCTTTGCAAGCTTCAGTTGAATGTCTTTAAAAGTTTTAGATAATAATAAAAGTTGCGTGACCTTGACATACACGAAAACAACAAAACGGTAGATACAACCTTTGTTTTTCAAGCACTTGAGTTGTGCAGTTCTTGACAGTGCAGTTTAATTGTCATATCTTCGCTATATACTCGTAATTGTCATAAGTCTTTCTCTGTATGCTACTGATATCTTAGAAGAAACACATGATTTTGACTCATTTTGCAACTTTAACATTTATTTTGAAAATCTTTTATCTTATTTTGAGATCACCATTTGTTGATATCTGAAAAATCATTATATTAGAAAAATCTGTAAATAATTCAACAACAAATTATATGCAACATAAAATCATTTTTAATGCTTGAAAATAAAAATATATCAAATATAAATATCGAACAAGATATTCTATTTTACGTACTGGGAGAATTATTATCTTCTTAATAGTGCATCTGTATGATTTTCAAATCGAGTTTTAAAATAAAAAGAATCTCAATCTCAAATCTTCATGATTTCAATGATACAAATTATTTTCTAGTCAATTTTATAAGATATGCTTTGGATAAAAATTGTTGATTTTGTCACTCTTATCAACCTTTGATATGCAATCTCTATTAAATTGAAATTACCTTTCTTACTTGTTGGAGAAAACAGTGCAACATTTTAAAAGTTTTTTGACGCTTACAGCTAGCAACACCTACGTAGACGATATACCGAATGAACTTTTCTGTTAATAATTACAACAAATAATGACTCAAGTGTTAAAATTTACAATTTAAAAGCAATGAACACCCACATACCAATGAAAGATGGTTCAATATATTAAATTTTTCTACCTGTCAATTTGTGAGTCTGTGCAGTTTCCGATTTATATTTTGTATGTAATTTTTTGTATTTCACACCAATGTGTAATTTGATTTGATTTGATATTCTACAAGTTAAGTGTACATGTTGAATTTGTAACCCTGTCTGCCTAGTACCGGTATCTATTATTTCTTAAAAACGACTTTTTGACTACACAACCACTTTCCACGAAAAGTTTTCAAATAATTAACAACTGCTTTTTTGATAAAAATGGAACTCAAAAATTTACTTTCCTTTTCATTGGCCAATTGCAAAGTTATTTTGTAAAAAAAACATTCTGATTGTACACACAAGAACTCTAAAGTTGACATCAGAAAAATGATTGAGTTTCTAACTGACAATATCAATGTTGTTTTAGGAGACCAAGTCTTCCAACATTCTATTGGAATTTCCATGTGTACCAATTGCACCCCATTATAAGCAGACCTATTTTTGTATTCATATGAAGCAAAATTTGTCTTATGCGTGAAAAGAAGAAAAAACTTGCTGTTGCCTTCAACTACACAAAAGATATATCGACGGCGTATTGTCAATTAACAATGGTGATTTCCATTCTTCTTTCGTGGGATCAAGCGCCATGGAGGAGTGAGCATCCCCTGCTGACCGGTCACACCCGCCGTGTGCTCATTGTCATGATCGGAAAATAACGGGAAAATCCGTTGTCCATTCAGTGTATAACTAATGGACTAGCATTTAGTATGAAAATCTTCAGTCAGCATTTGACTCTATGATAAATTGTAATTGCTGACAAGGTAAGTGTATCGACCAATGAACTTACGAAATGATGACTTTAAACAAGGCTGCTAATTTTTTTGTTTCATTAACTTGTTTGTCAAAAATTTACCTCGTTTTAGAAATTGCTCTTATGTAGAGCATGCCTTTGCGTATCGAATAAACTGAAATATATTAATACCGTTTGCAGGTGATGAAGGTATATTGCTGCATAAGTACGGGAAGATGACAATAGAAAAGTTAATGTCATCACGTTTATCATATAGCTTGGTTGTTAGATTATAATGCCTTTTTCAAGTAAAGTATCCAAGTAAGAAACAGATATGTCAGACTCTGTGGTATCTTTTATCTCAAGCTCACTAGGATATATCGTAACGACACAAGAATGGAAATGGTTGTTAATTGACAGTACGTCGTCGACATATCTAAATGTGGAGTTGAATACCACAGCAAGTGTTTTCTTCTTTTCACGCATAAGAATTTGGACACATTCTGCTTCATATGTATACAAAAATAGGTCTTCTTATAACAGTGAGCAACTGGTACCCATGGAAATTCCAGTAGATTATTGAAAGACCTGGTCTCCAAAAACCACATGATATATGAAATATTTATTCTGATGACATATTTATTTTTAAGACTAAGGAAACCTGAAACCTGAAACATTCGGTTATAATTTTTAAGGCAAAAGAAGAGAGAATCAGTAGAATAAGTAGAATGAAAAAAAGGAGAAGAAAACAAAGAGCAATCGCTAAAAACAACTACAAACAAGACTATGAACAAGACAGGTGCGGTGTCTATGTCATATTATGGGCCATTGCATTTCTGTTTATTTTCCATACTTATTTAAAAGCTACTGCAACAAACACATTTGTAAATAAGGTAAATAAATATTTTTTAACTAAAGGTCAACAAGAAGTTTAATAACCGTTATTTAGATTATAAGTTGTCTACATTAAGGGTAATTACTTTTTAAATTAGCGCAACTGATGCCCACTTAACAGGAAAAAAATCTTTTACTTAAATCTTTTGTTTGTTTGTTTGTTGTCTACCTTCCCTTTTGGAAATGTTTCACTCATATTGATTGGGACACCAGTCTTTTCCGCGACTCTAGACCACTATACCATGTGATGGGCCTTATATTTCACTTCATAATTGAAACAAATATGTTTATTTAAAATCAGAGGATTTTGATATGTGAAATGCCTCCAGAATGGGAGTCAAATTAAAAATGTGTCTAAAACAATGCAGTGTAAAATCCAGAATGTGTCAGAACTCTTGTAAGATAATTATATTTATGTACACAATTAGAATAAGTCACACCTTAAAAGAAAAGTGAAAATAACAGTAATCAGGGTGATTTGCAGATCATTTAACCTATTATAGACTTTTCCCCCAAGCTTTTATAGACTTTTCCCCAAATGATGAATTTAATCGAGGTGGATGAAATCCAAGTCGCATAAAGCTAGTAGTCTCTCTCAATTTAAAGTTTGAGCTGTATTCAGAACAAGCTGTTGTATATCGAAAAAAGTTGGGAAATATAAACGCCATTGGCAGTGGCGTTTCCCAAAATAGGCTGATAAATCCCTGGGACCTATGAAAAAAGGGGAATCAGGTCTCATGAAAAAAAATATCCCCTGCCGATCATTTTTCATTTCTTAATAGATATGAAACTTGTAAATTAAGAAAAAATCTCGATGAAAGGGTTTATTTGCAGATCATTTAACCTATTATAGACTTTTCCCCCAAGCTTTTATAGACTTTTCCCCAAATGATGAATTTAATCGAGGTGGATGAAATCCAAGTCGCATAAAGCTAGTAGTCTCTCTCAATTTAAAGTTTGAGCTGTATTCAGAACAAGCTGTTGTATATCGAAAAAAGTTGGGAAATATAAACGCCATTGGCAGGTGATTTTTAGAAAATTACTTTTTTTTTTTTACATTTTTTTTTTTACATTTTTAAGGCACTTTTTTCACAGATACAATTTTTTTTAAACATAAGGAAGAATAAAAACCTTATCTTATTAACAAGTGGCATTAACTGTAGAATCTACAGTGTAGTTTTTGTCTCACCTAGACGAGCATACCTGTGTAATAAAGTGAATTTAAGAAAAATCATATGTAGAGAGCGAACAGTTTTTAGATCAAAAGTCCATAAAACAATACAAAATAATAGCAGAGCAAACATGGACTTCAAAAACATCAAAGGTCGGATCAGGTACCATGTAGGATTGAGTATCCCCTACCGACCGATCACATCCGTCGTTTGCTAATTGTTATGATCGGAAAATAACAGGGAAATCTGTTTTCCATTCAGTGTATAACTAATGGACTAACATTAAGTATGAAAAACTTCAGTCAGCAATTGACTCAATGATAAATTGTATTTGCTGACAAGGTCATTGCATCGACCATAGATCTTATGAGATGATGACTTTGACTGAGACTGCTTAAATTCTTGTTTCATGAACGTCTTTGTCAATAATTTACCCCGTTTCAGAAATTGTTCATACGTAGAGCATGCTCTTGCGTATCGAATGAACTGGGATATATAAACTCCATATGCAGATGATGAAGGTGCTGCGCATACGTAAGGGAAGTTGACGACAGAAAAGTTTAAGCCATCATATTTTTCATAGAGCCTGGTTGTTAGAATATCATTAACATTTTTGAAATAGATGTGTCAGACTCTGTGGTATCTTTTATCTCAAGCTCACCAGGATATATCGTAATGAAAGAAGAATGGAGACCGGCTTTTTTAATAAACACTGATCGGTATCTCCTCATTTCTTCTTATTTCACTTTAGAGTTTTTAGTCGTCCTGACAGGCTTCACGGCGGGTGTGTCAGGTTAACAGGCGATGCTATCTCTTTATAGGTACATCTCTGAAAGTTCTTATGGTATGTGTTTTTTGCCCTGTTTACAATGCGATGTTTTTTTGGATTAATCTATCTGTTCGCGATCAAACTGGTCGTGATCTTCAGCGTTTTCATTCTGAGGTAGTCGGAGAATGTGTTTAAAACAATAGTAAAAAAAGGTTAGACTCATTGTTTCAGTATGTTTCACACACATATTGATTTTGAAAACCAAACATATCTAACTTTGAGTTGAAAGGACTTATGACCTTAATCTGTCGTCGACCTCTATGATGACATTAGTTTAGGATAGGTTTCAAAGCTCAATGTTCTTAGAGACTTTCGTATGATTTCTTTCCCCAAAATTTCTAAAAACAAGACTGAGATGATTCTTCTAAAGTTCCAAAAGATTTCAAGGCTATTTTATTTGTTGTATATGAACCAAACTTTATCCAAAATCTTACATTGGAAAAGAAGAAAACATTTGCTGTACCCTTTAGAAAGATCGACGACGTATTGTCAATTAACATTGGGAATATCCATTCTGATGGCGATACGATATAATTATCTCGGTGAGCTTGAAATAAAATATACAACAGTCTGACACATCTGTGTGATATTTAGATATTTAACTACTAGTAATGAAAAAGACGTTAATGGTAAACGAGATGACTTAACTTTTCTTATTTATGCAACAGTATACCTTCATCACCGACATATGGCGTATAATTCGATACGCAAGAGCAATGAAAAATTTATAAAACGAGAATATTATCTAATCTAGAACTAAATGACAAGGTCTCTCAAAATGATTTTAGTTTTTTTGATAAATGACTTGTTTGCAAAAAGACATTGGTTTTTAATCATCTTAAAAGGTTTTCACTCCTCGGAGGAAAAACTATTCAATTTGACATTCATACCAATCATGACAAATCATTTTATAAACTTTTATGGCATAAAAATCATATCTCCGATGCTTCAGATGTTTTCAAGTAGGGTTTAGCATTATGACGGAGATGTTTAGAAGCATGTGATAGCCTATAATAATGACATTACCCTATGTAGACAAATTTTTCATAGAAATTTTTTAAAATTGTTGGTTTGAAGTTAATTTCATTTTTTTTCATATGCTTTCTGTCAGCAATTATCTGCTATCTGCAGACTTTTGATAAATAAGAAAGATAAAAGTCCTTCTTTTCAAAAACATTCGTTTTTTTCTCCCAAACACTTGATACCATTACTACTATGTCTTGGTAACTTCATATACTTAAACAACTGGTAAACAATTTTTTCCATCCAATAATAAATTTAATATTTAATTTACATTAAGATTTTGAAAGTTTAAAAAGAAACAAGACTTAACTTCTAGTACATTTCACATAGTAGCCAATCTTACTGGATGTTTCTGTATAGTTGTTAAGTTGGTTTCAAACTATCATTTCAATTTATGACTTATACCATATAAACTTATATACCCATGTATACCTCTCTAACAACACTCTCTATTTAGCAACAGCCAAACCATCTTTTGAAATTAATTGGAAGTGTCTTATAGATGTAGAAAAAGCTTTGTAAATTATATTTTTAAACAGGGGGTCAGTTGAGGACCGAAAAATTAATGAAAATACTACTAGTAGATCGAATAAAAAAATCTTTATGAACAATGCAAACTGCACAGAGTGCATAAATCATGGAACCCAGGAAATTCCAAAGGTTGAATCAGGTACCAAGGCGTAGTCAGCATCCCTTTCCAGCTGGACGGAAAGTTTCCCTAATAAAATTTAGTATAAAACAAAGGTTTACCAATCGGAACAAACAAGTCAGTGAAAACTCGACCGCATATTAGTTATATATGCTAAAAAGGTCGCTAAAACGAATTTGCGAAATACTGACTTTAAAGGAGGTTGTTGAAATCCCTGTCACATCATCTTATTTGCCAATAGTCTCTGTTTAAAAATTGATGAATACTCAGAGCATGCCCTTGTGTATATCAGACAAGTAATAATTCTTATATGAAATATTAGCATGTGCTTCATACTTATCTGATCACTTCTTGCTCAGTGAGATACATTTGTATTTATGCCATTCATATGATATATTTTAAGAGTGTATGATACATTATCATATTAGAAACTACGGACACTGTCACACACATCAAGCAATTAATTAGTTCTGATCAAACTCTTTACAGTAGAGCACTCCCTAACAAATTAATCCTCCCGTTAAGAACGTCGTCTTATAATTACATCTTAAGCCTGTGTGAATACTGCTCGTTACTGGCCTGACATAGCATTTTTAGTTTAAATATAGTAGAAAGGCCTTTGAAAAGCATTTTTTGTGGTGGTTTCATGGAAAATAATGTTCATTGAATGTTGATGCTGAAAGGATAATTAATATGAATAAATAATAATGATTAATTTGAAATACACGGTTTTTAATTTAAATATAGTAGAAAGGTGATTGAAAAACATTTTGTTTGTTTGTTTCGTGGAAAATGATTATCAGTGAATGTTGATGCTGGTAAGATAATTAACATGAATAATGAAAATGATTAATGTGCAATATACGGTTTTTTTTATTTAAATATATTAGAAAGATGTTTGAAACACTACGAGGGTTTATCAAAAAGTTCGTGGACTGAGGCTATAAAATAAGTAGTATGTTGTCTGTGCTTTTAAAATTTATAAGGAACATAAAACAACATAAAATAAAGAAACGTTGAAAACTTTAGCTTGATATGTTCATTATTTGCCAAATCATTATAAAATAAAAACATGATATGGTTACCTGGCGCCGACGCCGTTTAGTTTCATGACGTCCGGGAACGTCATTGTTTTTCAATGTCCCATTCTTCTACCTCATACACTAATTTTGATGAGATTCTCTGGAGCTGAGTAAGGATTTCAACCCGTCATGTTTATATGATTTAAGAATGTCATACAACAGCTTTCAATGCATATAATAGTGTAAATGGATTTATACATTGACAGAGATCCTCGCTTGACTGAGCCAGCTTATCCCGGTTTTTTGCTTTTTAACATCTACAACACATTATCAACATCATTATTTGACGTGATTGATTTTTCACACCTTAACTACAAATCGACATTAACTGTACATTCCTATTCTTCTCTGAATCTCTTTTTGGCATGAAAACAAGAACTCTGGATGCATTTTATTTCTCTGTAGCCAGTTTAAACATTATCTAGGTCTATACCATTTTATTCAGAGGCAAAACTTTATAGAATGTTTGAAAAGGAAACCCCTGTCCTTTTTGACGTCATTTTCAAGGCCTCATTAGTTTGGATAATGCATGTAATATTGACAATATTTACAGAACTTCCACAGTGAGCATAAAAATTCATATCTTATGGAACAATAGTGTTACAACAAACATACCTGGATTAACGGGAGTTTGGATGTCAAATATTCATATCAATGGAATTTTTCTCAGTTGCACTTAAGTCGAAAAAAGGGTTTTCGAGATTGCACCGCCTGGACATATCATTGCTTGCAAAAATATCACTAATTCAATAATTTATAAAGTTAATGATTTGTGACTTATTCTATAGAAAGAAAAGATGATGCTTACTAGATATTTTTAAAATTCAATGATTTAATTACCTAGAGCAGTTTTGATTTTATGGTGCTAGTTCACGAACTTTTTGATACCCCCTTGAATTTTTTTTCACTGGAATAATTATCATTGAATGGTGATGCTGAAAGGATGATTAATATGGATAATAATAATGATTAATTTGCAATACACGGTTTGTTCTCAGTAAAGCTAGTGTAAGAATTAATTTGGATGATATATGCAAAATAATATTTTAAAAATGAAATCACAAACTGTTACAGTACATCACCAAACAGGTTAATGAGACGTATATCTGTTTTTTTGTATCTTTGTTTACTAGTATTTGCCTTATGGTACGATATCTATGTCTTCCACATACTCCAGTAGTCTTTGTCAACATAAAATGTTAAGATATTTAGACAACTAGTTGTTTTTTTGCCAAATTCTAAATCATCTGGTCAAGATACCAAGATATCAAGCTAAACATTTTGTTATCATAGCAACATGGCAAAGTTTTAAAACTTTCTTTTATTTACTTGATTTTATTGTTATAAGTTAAATCGACTTCATAAATAAATGTAAAAAAAATATTTCTTGAACAAAAAAATTCACTCATATCTACAGTTAATATATAGTCAACATGCAACAAAAAAAATCTGTAAGAGATATCGATGTAAATCTGTTAATAATTCTCGGAGAAAGGGAAAAAAAATTGCGACTGAATTGACTTCGCAAATGTGGGTATTCTAATGAAATGCCATGTTCAGAAACAGCAATTGTCGCATGTATTGGCTATATATCCTAAACGATTATAGTGTGAAATTTATATTGTTTGAGATTCAGAAAGTTCTGGAGAAGGCAGATTGGGAGTCATCGGCAGTTGGATCATAGGCATACATATAGTTACGGGGAGGGCTATGTCCCCACCCACCACCAACAACTATTGAGAGGGGTAGGGGGTCAAAAATATCTTTACGCCCTTTACTCTAATTTTTTAATATGACTAATAAATATAGAAACACATACATGTAACTCTATAGTTTTTATTTGTTTGCTTTTCAATGTTATAGTAAAGCAAAATCCATTTTTGTTCATATTCACATAAAAAATATATAGAACTTGGTCGAATCTCTACCCCAAGCACAGTTTTAACTTTTTGACTACGCTTACGTGTTAAATCAATTGGATTTTTTTTTGTATTTATGAAGTCCAATTAAAATGAAAATGGATAAACATCTTTCTAAGGAATAGGCAGTTACATTTGATCTGCTGATATTGGAATTTTTCTGATATCCTGTCATAACACACTACCTAATCTCTGTGTGTGTTGGGGGGTTCATTAGTTTGTGCGATCATGTCAATGAAGTGGATCTCATCTTTACCACATTTTGACAAAAACAAATATTTAGATATTCCTTAGCCAGTATCACTTCCAATTCTATAATTCTCGGCATCGAGAAGGTCGGATTGTACATGCATGTATCAACCACAGTGGGTGGGGGAACTAGTTTTGAATCATTTTACTCATACCAATATTTACAAAGTAAATTTTGCAGACATTTAATCGTTATTGCGACAAGAGATTGATAATATTTTATTGCCTATAAAAGATATTATAAATTTATTTAACTAGAAACGCATATATTTGCTTATTGATTTTTGATGCTGTAAATGTATGACTTTTGTTTGCTTCAATGGTTGACAGTTTCGATGCTAATTACTCCCCATCATTCTTTCTACTTCTTCTGAGTCTCTGTATGATCAGACACGATAGAAAATATCTGACACTGTGTGTATGGGTGTATGGTACAATGGCACAATGCAACAGATAGAGATAAGTTCTGCATACGGGGTTTAAATCTCTCAGTTGATTCGATACGAAAGAACATATTGACAAACAAGTTAATGAAACAAGGTTATCAGCAGTCTCGTTTAAAGTCATCATTTTGTAAGTTCTATGGTTGATACAATGACTTTGTCACCAAATATAATTTATTATGGCAAGGAGCATACGACAGGATGCTCAATCCTCCATGGCACAAGATCCCATCTCTGATGTTTTGGGGATCCGTGTTTGCTCTACTCTAATTTTGTATTGTTTCATGGACGTTTGAGCTTGAATACTGAATCTCTATATATTCCATGTACTGAAATTAAATTAGAATCAATAGAAATGATGATTTTGAAGATTAATTCCAATAAATGTAATTTCGAGAAAAAATTTTGACATGGTCGTCATTGATGTAGATTTCATACGGAATTAGTAGTAGGAATATCTGTAATATCTGTCAAATTTCATTAGAATCAGGTACTCCACTGGAGAGCATTTTCTCTTAACTTTGAGGTACATTTCAATGTTTTATAGCTTATAAACAGGCTCTGCCAGTATCAATATTATGCAAAAACCTGCTGTGTATCCCTTGATAGCTGTAAATGTGGGAAATCCTGTCCACTTACAATGCACATAACTGTTTTAATGGCATGGTGATATCTAAAGCAGTAACGTTCCTGTCAATGTGTCTTTTTGAATGCGGTCTGAGATGATTGTTTCACGACTGGCAAATGTTTTTTGTTTTAAATTGAATGTCCCTAATATCAATCTGGTTATGTCGCAGTGAGCTGTTCATTTACATCCTTAATGGTTATTATAACAGCAGTTCATGCGCAATATCAAGTGATGATTTTCTCTTAAAATGTAAATATGACAGGTGCGAAATTCTAATTCATATTAATCTAAAGAGACAATTAGAAAAAATATTTCTTACACGCTCTGACAGTTTACTGCAGAATATTTACGTAAAGGGTATTGAAAAAATAATAAAGTAGCTTTTGCGTAGATACAAACTGAATGTGTATTCCTACCACCTAAAAACGTCAACTGCAAATAAAACCAGATAATGTACGCAAAAGTATTATCTGAGTACAATAAATTTCAGAGGAATCCATTTTACTGGCAAATAAAGTTGACATTACATTGTCGTCAAGAGTCCACTATCTACAATTTCGTTTCAAGTCAGCACCTCACAAATATGGCCTATCTTTAAGTCGACTTCTGGCTGATATGCTTCATAATATCTTACATTCTGTAAATGAAACTCCATTTACTTCCATTAATGGCCATTATATCAACAGTTCACGAATGCGCAATATCAAGAGATGATTTTTCGTCAAAATAGTTTATTTAATTTGGATTTTCAAGAAAGAAAAAATAACATTTCTTACACAGTTTCACTATTTATGAAATATTTTTCACTTACGAAATGATAAATTATAATTATATCAATATTTGTGAAAATAAACAATTAAGGAACATATGTACATAAGGTATCCAGTCTACCTCTCGTGATTCAAGAGTCTATGTGTTTTCCTGTTTCAGTTTATTTGGAGGAACCATTAAGGTCTTAACTGCAATATGCATAAATCAACCAGAAGTTATTCCGAAGCCATAAAAGTGAGAAATTGCATATTTTTTACTTGATACCCATTGCACTATTGCTTTAAAGTCTGAAAAACTTCGATGAAACCATAATAATGAAAACTATTAATTTGACAATCTAAATCTAAACCAGAAAGAATGGTTGTGCAAACTGATAGATTAAAAGAGAACAAGAGAAGCGACCAATAAACAATTGAAGAGAACAGAGGTTCCAGTAAATGTTCTGCCAAGCCTCCTTTCTTCGACAGTAGTGAAAAAGAAACTTCGGGAATATAATACAATAATATATACGAGAAGTGATGTGAATCAGATGTGACTACTTAAAAAGTCCAAGAAATGTTTAGGAAATTTGAAAACACAGCATTTCTGCCATAATTTAAAACAAAAAACGTATTTTTTAAAAAACTTATTATCGAACCATTTCATTGAAGTGATTTCCAATTATTGCCTTTCTAGTCTATTTTAAATTTTAATGAATTCGATCTTTTGACTCCTTTTGGATGCATGAAGACATCAAAAGATTTTCTTATAAATTATGGTGATTTATATATATAACAGAATGAAATAAATATTACATCGTTTATTGTCATGTTCAAATGTATTCAAAAGGTAATTTAATTATAATCATTCCATGGGAAAAGTTGCATAGATTTTACAAAACAGGTTTTCTGACATTATAAGAAGGGTTTATACACACGATGGATGAGGTGTTCTATAACTACTGGTAAAAAAATAACTAGGATCTCATCAGGTATATAATAACTACAAGAAGAATGGGAATATTTCAGCAATCAAATTATACAAGCACAATAAACATCACAAAATAATTGAAAAATATACATACCATTCATTTCACAGAGAAACATGTGTAACAATGAAATTTTTTTAACATCTAGTACCTTTACCTTTACCGCATCATATGCATTTTTATATTTAACTTCAGCCACACAAGGCACTTCCAAAACGATAGAGAGTTTAGACAGAAAAATATACATACCATTCATTTCACAGAGAAACATGTGTAACAATAAAATTTTTTTAACATCTAGTACCTTTCCCTTTACTGAAGAAGAAAAATTGATTATTACCGATTAATCAGAAACTAACAAGAAGAATTATTTTTCAATATACATAGTTGATTGTTACATGTAATAGAATAATGGATGACATATATGTTGATGGTAAAATAATCATAAATAAATGAAAAAGGTCTTTTCTTATAATTATCTTTAAGAAATACAGAAGCTTATATCTGTAGCTCAATTTATTTTGAATACAGGCTTTAATGGTAGGTTTAGGTTTTAAGGTGAAAAACTTTTCACTAAAAATATTTTTTCAAAACGATAAAATATCCATAAAATGGCCTCTAAGGAAAGCACACGTGCTTGTGTCTAACACATAATTAAAACAATGATTTACTAAAAATATAAGGCTTCAAATTACCAATTTAAATTGTACTTCTCAATACAACATTTAAAAGGAACAACCTCTCTCCCTCTCTTCATCTTTCTCACAACCTGCCAATCAATCGATTTTAATTATTAAAAGAGAACAATACCTGAAGCCATTTTCTAGAAGAAAAAAATCATGCGTGAAACAATAGTAAATTCTTGAGAAACCATTTTTAGTGATCAATCGAATTTAACTATTCAACAGCGAGATTTATTTTTCAAAATTACTAAGTCATAATTATACATTTTCTAGAAAAAGTATTTAGTAATTGTTTTAGCTATCTAGAAAAAAACACAAAAAACATATTTTTGGAATATATTCTTTTCACAAACACGTCCATTGTTATACATTTTAAACCAAAGAGGGCAATTTTATTTCTATGCCTTATGAAAAACTTTGTTCTGTACATAGAATAATATTTATAATCATGCAGACCTTTGAATATCCTTTGGAATAATTTCATTTGAAATAATTTAGAGCATTGGTGATGTTATAAAAACGCAATATATTAAACTATATTACTTAAAATATCCAAGGTACTACTTTGCAATTTATAAGCAGTTATAAAACAAGAACGGTTCCTGAGATCTCAAGTTTTGTGTTAGATATATCTCAACATTACCAAATTCATAGAAGAGATGATGCATCGAGTTCTACATAACTATCGTTACTCCATTAATTTGTCTATACCATACATCAATGTAGAAAAGTGACTCCATACATTTTTCACAATTACTCCAAAACACTTCGTCAATATAGCACATCACGACAGAAATACCATTAAATAAGCAATTAGAACTATATGGAAGGGATTAAGGAATCCTCGGACTCTGGAAGACGCATTTCTCTTGTCGTCTCCCGCCTTTTTTTCTGGTACGACTGGTTGTTGTGTTGTTTTATCGGCTCCGTCATCTGTTTCCGGTTCCGGTGTCGGTTTTTCAGTCATCATAACTTCTGGTTCTTTGATAATTTTGTCTGATTCTGTAAGATAGTCATTCACATATATTCAAGACATAATACACTCGCAAGAATACTCGAGTCATCTTCGAGGGAGAAAAATCTTTGTGAAAGTTACCAGAAAACACATACCTGTGTCACAGTCTGCCGTGTTGTACAGGAAATCAAACAGTTCATTGGTTACATTATTCATGAACATCGATACTTGTGTATCACTACAGTCATCTACAACTTTTGCCACACATTCTACGAATTCCTTCTCCAAACTTTAAAAAGAAGTCTCATAGTAAATTTTAAAAAACATTATAGATCAAATGACAAAATTTGTTGAATTTGTATTGTGTTATTCTCAGCTGTTTGTTTTGTTTTAACATATAATTTTATTTCAGGTAAGAAAAGTGCTCTTGTGGCCTGTTCTTACTTACTTGCATATATCAGTCTTGTCTATATTTTCAAAGGGGTGAAGCAATTGGTCACAAGATGTTAGCCCGCGTCTGACCTCTTTCATGTTGTAACAATCTTCCATATACTGGACCTCTACAAAACACAAAAACACCTCACGCTTGACATTTAGCGAGGGGTAATTTAAACCAGCTACGAAAGATGTTGCTTTGGAATACCTATCTCCTTAAGTACCTGTATATAATTTACTCGTCTTATACATGAAATATATGGAGATAGCGAACAGTTTTCAAGTTCAACAATCATTAAACAATATAAAATAGGAGCAGAGCAAACACGGACCTCCGAAACATCAGAGGTGGGATGATGTGTGATGAAGGAGTGAGCATCCCCTAATTACCGGTCACACCAACCGTGCGTTCCTTGTCATGATTGGGAAATAACGGGGGAAAATCCCATTACAAAGTCAGTATGTAAATAATGTCCTTTAAACGAGACTGCTGATATTCTTGTTTCAACAACTTTTTTGTCAATAACTCACCCCGTTTTAAAAATGGTTCATACGTAGAGCACGCTCTTGCGTATCGTATCAACTGAGATAAATACCGATATATATGCAGGTAATGAAGGTATATATTGCTGCATAAGTAAGGGAAGTTGACAATTGAAAAGTTAAAGGCATTTCGTTTGTCATAAAGCTTGGTTGTTAGATAACCATAAACGTCCTTTTTCAAGTAAAATATCTAAATATGAAACAGGTGTGCCACACTCTGTAGCACTTTCATTTCAAGCTCATTGGGATATATTCCTTCGACAAGCCATGTAATTAGATGCCCTATTTATAGAAGAAATTCCAGAGAATCAGAGCCTGTTCATGTATGTGTATTTATATATTTTACCAAAAAGGAAAATAATTGTTACCTATTAAAAAAAATTTATGATAAATGTGACGGCTTCAACTTTTCTGGCGTATATTTTCTTTTTATATGTTAAAATATCTGGAATCGGGTTTTTTTATCACTCATTTTATTCTATATGCAGAAGGATGTTCTAGTTACGTACAATTTCTAAAACGGGGAAAGATATCGACAAATTAATTTATGATACAAAGAAATCTATAAATTAATTTAACCTAAGGTTTTGTCAAAGGTCAACATGTCTAAAAAATTATTTTTACAATAGCTCCAAAACTATGTGTAGTATAAAGTCAAATTGTTTACAGTTTATAAATATATCATTGATTAAAAGATAGAAAGTATAACTTGATAACAAATATTTTAAAAAGATATTTTTTTTTAGAATAATTGTATCAGAAAATGTGCATATTTAAAGAGAAATGCACCTGCTTAATTCTGTCCTTTTTGTGAAAACCATCATTGCAGAAATAATATATGTTTATCATTGAAGGGCAAGTTGGATTGGAATGGTGCCTGAAAGGCTGTTATTGAAAGCATGACATGTATAAATACAAGACCCCTGTAGAATCCGCCATTTGCAATGTACTTTCGCTTTCAAGTCTTAACATTTGGACAAAATAAACAGGGAAAACAACTTTCCAGAGGCTATCCAGGTCCAACTTGCCCTTCATTGATAAACATATTTTGTTTCTGCTGTGATGGTTTTCACTAAAAGCACGGAATTAATTAGGTGTTTCTGAAAAGATATGCATTTTTAAAAAGATTTTTTCTCAATTTTTAATATTTTTTCCCAGTATTTTTTATCAAATGATACTTTCTATCTATTACTCAATAAAAAATTATAAACTGTTAAAGTTTTAACTTTAAACCTCACATAGTTTTGGAGTTATTGTAAAAATAAATTTTTGGACATGTTGACCTTTGACGAAACCTTTAGTCCACATTATTTGATAACATGTCAGAAAATAAAATTGTCAGCAAATAAATTTATTGTTAAGTCAATAAATTGAGGTTTTCATACAACTTGTTTGTTCTTTTTTCCATCCTGAAATTCCAAGGATTTTCCTGTTTGCTCGGTTATGTCCTATTCGATCTTCAGGGGATGTTACTCTTTCATGACACCTCATTTTAGAAGTCCGTATTTCCTCTACTCCCAAATTGTATTGTTTCAATTGAATTTTGAGTTTCGTTTCTATTCGTTACATCAAATTTCATCCCAAAATTGAACTGCGTGGAACTTCAAATTATTTTTATAGTAAAGTATACAAAACGCACTCGACCTTATATATAAACCTCAGCTTTACTTCATGTAAAAACGCCTTCCACATGAAAATTGTTTCTGAGTCAAAAGCATGCACACATTTCATGAAATTCATAAATATAGAGCATTTTTTAATTAATTGCTTTCTACATGACAGACAATGTACGTAATATATTTCTTCTCGCCCACTTGCCAAGCATCGATTGCATTTAATAAACAGGTATCACAATTTTCTGTGGTCCACTTTTCGGTCATGATTTTTCCTTTTCAATAACAATACGCCAGAGTGATATGTGACACTTATCATGCATTGGAAGATTCCTAATTATAGTCACATAATAAACATCTGCTGCATTAATTAGCTAATAATGCTTAACAGACAAGTTCAAAGATAAACTCCCTGCATTCTGTGCATGCATGGCGTCTTTGATCTATAACATGTTGGGACGCATCGCCAGCTTAATGCCAATAACCAATAACATTCCATGGTGAATGTGGTTTGCAGTTTTTTTTAATGTTTTACTAGGTAGAATCTTAGTATGATGATATCTCCCTAGGTATAACTATTGTTTTCTTAATACACGGGCAATATTGAGATCGACCAGGTATTCAGTATGTTTACATCACCTCCAAAAATTTCCCAAAACGTAATTTTTGAAATAGTTAGGGTTTAGATTTACCATTCAGATTTTCCTCGCATATGACCTGTTGTCCTGCTAAGCTGGCCTTCAGTTCCTTGTCTGCATCCATTCTCTCTGTAGAAGAGCATTGTTCAAGTTGGGATTCGAAACAGGAAAGTCGATCGTCTATTTTCCTTTTAAGTAAAATAAGTCTGTACAGAAATCGTATGTAACAGCAAATAGGTTGGATGATTATTTTGTGCATTGTAATAAACTTTTCTTATGTATAGATATCTACATGTATTAATAAATTCTTATATACATCAAATTACGCAAAAGATAAACATTCCAGTGACATGAATTTATACTAGAATATCTGGCAACTTTCGCATTCATGTATACCAAAATCAAATCATACCGAAAAATAAAAAACTAACAATTTTCCAATTTTTAGAGCGATTTTTATTAGATTCAGTAGAAATCAAAGCAATCATATGCACGTAATATGATATAAAATTGGTTGATTTTTTGACTTGTAGTTTGCATGGGTTAACTTGCAATTTGTGTGTTGTTATACCCGTATGTTATATGTTAACTATATGGTGACCGGCAGTACTTTTTGACTTTTGATGGGTTGATAAAGGACTTCAAATTCAGCGTGAAACCTTTTCCAAAAGTGTCGTGACAGGTGCTAAAGCAATCTGAAAAAGATTTTTTTTATTAACTTCTGTTGCAATTATCCACCCACTCCCCCACAAAAGTATACGCCGAAATGTAGAGCATCAAAAAGTCAGTGTTGACACAGAGTCAAACCATTCACTGCTGAACTTTTTTTTCAAAGACATCTGTGAAATTTAAAGATAAATACATCAAATTGTAAATACATCAGCATGTTAAAACAGCACATGCATATAGATTCTTGGCACCAGTTGCGTAATGTTAAGAATATTGTATATTGACTTTGATTGCTATAGACAAGAGCTCCTTTGTCAATCAGATGTTGCTAGAAAATTAAACGAACAGAAAAACCCCATCATCTAATTTAGGAAAAGCAATTTACACTTAATTCTTTTCAAATGCTTAAAAATACTACTCCAAAAAAAAAGCTTAACTGTCCTTCCTTGAAATGAAACTTCTATATCACAAGTTAATTACAAATTGCAAAATATGTAATTAAATGTATGCGATGAATGATAGGTGATAGTTATCCTCGACAGACATATATGCTATTGATGTTCTAATGCGTGCCTACTCACGAATTGGTTTCATCATACATTGTATTGCCTAATTACAACCTGCCAGAAAGGAGAGGGTTGCATGTGCTGAGGCACGAAACAATGTCATCAACAAACGTGCAACGTCTTTTCACATCACGGGTGATATCAACAAGCCTTCTTTTTCTCACATAAAAATAAAGGCATCTGCTTATTGAATTCTTGCACGCCAAAATATGATACGAAGTCTGTGTCTGTTGTAATCTTGTAGCCTGTGTAGGAGACTAATAGAGGAACATTTGCATGGCTTGTTATTGTGACTGTGGATTACTAATTAACACGTGTAACGGCCTTGTAGAGAACACAATCAACACATAGATTATTATACGTGATTCATTTTCTTAAAATAAAGCTCACCTGTCATTCTCTCCATACAATGTTAAACGGATGGATTACTGTTTCATATTTGGATTGTTTCTTCAACAATTCAATATTTCCTTTAAAAATTGTTTGCACATTGTTTTTTTTTTACTTATTGTTGTCAATCTAACTTCAAACATTTATGATAAACATGATGTTTCCAACTTTTCTTTTCTATCATCAACTTTCCTTTTTAATGAAGCAATATTCCGTTATAACCTGCTTGGGGATATATGTCTCTGTATTGATTCGATACGCAAGAGCTTGTCCTTCATATGAACAATTTCTAAAACGAAGCAGTCATTGACAAACAAGTTGATGATGCAAGGTTATCAACCATATTTATCATATTTTATGGTCAAGACATTGACCTTTTTTGCGAAAACATGTAAAATCTGATGTATTTTCAGTGTTGGGAAATGTGTTTCAGACAACTCAAGATGTAAGTTTCACTGATTACTTCCTTACCCTAAATAAGGTCTGGAGAACAACGCGATTTGACAAGGGTTCGTTACTTCTCCACCTCTGATTAATTTGTAGTGGTTTGTGTTTAATCTGCTCACAATTTTGCGCATTCTGTCTGTTATCTTCTCATTTTACACACTAAGATATAAAACTTCACAGCTTCTGTGAATATCATTAGAGCAGCATTATTGTTTTATTTTATTAAAACAATTCTAGTACTTATTTTTTTTCTGATGACTGATAACTAAACCTTTAGAGGTACTGTCCAGAGAGATGGTGGAGGTTGCAGGTTTGGGGTCGGTTGTGGCGGACAAATGTGGCACAAATTTAGTGGTGGTTATAGTGGTAGAAGGGATTCTAAATGTGGAGGAAGAGGTGAAACTATTAGTTGTTAAATTGGTTGTACTTAGAATATTATCTATCTTCTCTTCTTTTGTTGTGGTACTCTGGGTTGTCATTGATTTCATTGTGGTGGTTTTGGTTGTCATAGGTTTCATTGTTGTGCTTTTGGTCGCCATGGATTCCATTGTTGCGTTTTTCGTTGTCATAGGTTTTAGTGTAGTGCTTTGGGTTGTGATAGGTTTAGATGTTGTGCGTTTGGTAGATTGGGATTTTAAAGTTGAAGTGGACATACCACTTCTTATAACCATATCTTCCTCTGTAGTTGTTTGTACAGTTGATGTCATTTTTGATGTTTCTCTCACAGTGGCCGTTGACTCCATTGTTGTTGCATGCTGCGTTGGCTTCATAGTTGTTTCTTCCTGCTTTGATTCCATAGCTGTTTCTTCCTCTATTGATCCCATAGTTGTTTCTTCCTGTGTTGATCCCATACTTGTTATGGATGGTGTGTCCGTAGATGTTATTGATTCTGTTATCGTCGCATCAGGATTTAAAAATTTCTCTAATGCATCTCCACAATATAAACCGACTGGATCTTCTGATTCATCAGGAGCTATAGAGAAATATTTCGATGGATTATTGAAATAGCAAAGTAGCTAGTGTAAGATAGACATGAAAATACACATATTTGTTCATTGAAAAAAAATGACAACAATTAAAAAAAAACAATTTTGTTGACTTCCTTTATAAATTAATAATATGTACATTACTATATCAATTTAACATATTAATAATTTTCTAAGATATTTCAACCCTTGAAAAATACTGCACAAATACAGGGGCAAAGTTACATTCAATTTGCATCCAGAGGTAGGTGTCGCCCTGGTCCTGTTCATTGGTCAGACTAACGGTGGCTTTGTCTGACGTCACTTCCAGCCACTGCCTGTACGCAACCATTTTATAATTACATGGAAACGTGTTCTCTGAACTTTCTCCAAGTTTTACTGTCAACGAAACTGAACACTGAGGGTCAATAAAGGATATTTCTATAGCTCTCAGGGAGAGCCTTGCTTGACTCGAGTGCTTCACAATCATACAAGTACAATTGCTGATCCCTGTTCGTGGAAGAGGGTACTCTTTGTTTGAGAGGTATAAAGGAGGTTTGGCTTGTATTTTGTCATCTGAGCAAATATTTACTGTTGAAGAATCTACAAAAGTAAGGTAGCATTTATAAACACTGTGGCTATGAGTAAACTACTACCTAAGCATTTTGATTTGGATTTCTTTTGTTTCTTTTAAAATCATACAATGTATAAACATATTGTTATATATTCATAGAGCGTCGATATCGAGAGCTTTGTACAATTTATATAATATGTTGGAACACAAAATTAAATTTTTTTTAGTTCATCATATTGGAATTCAACACGATCTAATAATCTAAATATGTATTTTTTTTTCAAAATCGCGGATGATGGTAAAACTGATCTGTTGACAAGATAGCGTTCTAATCTTAACCACAGATTTCTGTTAGTATGCGTGTTCAGGCTTCTGTTTCATACACTTTTTACCCGGTACTGCCTGGCAATTATTACAGAGTTGTAGTAACTGAAAGCAATACGCAATGCGACTTCGTGATTCATTAAGTGGTGCAGAAAAAATATATCATTGTTTGAAAGACGGCAGAGTAACTTCTGCCGCTCTAGTTTAAGGGATAACACACTCATGATTTCCCAAAAAATGTGTTTTTCAAAGAACAAAAAATGATGAATAAGTTAACTGTATATGTTTTACATCAAACTTACACTAGATTACAAAAAAATGCCTGTAAATAACTTTAAGAAATCATTATGTTTCACTATAAACACGAGAAATTTTACAAAACCTTAAGAGTTTTTACTTTTACTAAAATCATTTGTAGTGAAAACATAAGGAGATAATGAAAAGTATTCCAGATCAAAAGTCCATAAGACAATACAAAATAGGAGCAGAGAAAACACGGACCTCCAAAACATCAGAGGTGAGATCAGGTGCCATGGAGGAGTGAGCATCTGCTACCGACCGGTCCTTGTCATGATCGGGAAATAACGGAAAAAACCGTCGTCAATTCAGTGTATAATAACGGACTAACAATTAGTATGTAAAATGTCCATCAACATTTTACTCAATGATAAATTGTATTTACTGGCAAGGTCATTGTATCGAGCAAAGAATTTACGAAATGATGACTTTATACGAGCCAGCTGAAATTCTTGTTTCATCAACTTGTTTTTCAATAATTTACCCCAAATTGTTCATACGTAGAGCATGCTCTTGCGTATCTAATCAACTGAGATATGTCAACTCCGTATGCAGATGATAAAGGTATATTGCTGCATAAGTAAGTGAAGTTGACGATAGAAAAGTTAAAGTCATCACGTTTACCATAGAGCTTGGTTGTTAAATTACCATTAACGTCTTTTTCAAGTGAAATATCCAAGTATGAAATAGATGTGTCAGACTCCGTGGTATCTTTTATCTCAAGCTAACCAGGATACATGTATATCGTATCGACATAAGAATGGAATTTACCATTGTTAATGACAGTGCGTCGTCGATATATCTACATGTCGAGTTGAAGTCCAGAGCAAGTGTTTTCTTCCTTTCACACATAAGATTTTGGACAAATTCTGCTTCATATGAATTCAAAAATAGGTCTGCTAATAACGGGGCGTATTTGGTATCCATGGGATTTCCAATAGAATGTTGGAAGACCTGGTCTCCAGAAATAAAAACATACATAATGTCAATCAGAAACTCAAGCCTCTTTTTGATCTCGACTTTAGAGTACTTGTGTGTACAATCAGAATTGCTTTTAACAAAATAATTTTGCGAATGACCAATGACAAGGTAAGTAAATTTCCGAGTTCCATTTTTATTGAAAAAGCAACTGACAATGATATCGAAAAGGCTTCAGGCATGATCTTAGGACAAGCTTTATGTTGTCCTAAAGTTAGAAAAACTTCGGCAAGTTCCTAAATTAACGAAAGCTTCGAGAAACTGACTTAAGACTAGGCAATTTCCTAGGACGTTCTTAGGACACACCGTAGTCCTAAGATAGCTTCGTGAACATGCCTGCTGGCCTTTAATTTGTCGTGGGGAATTGTTGTGTAAAGTTGAAAAGTCGTAAGTTTTTAAGCTGTTGATTTTGGTAAAATCTTGTGATTTCAAATTGTGCAAAAGTTCCTTGGATTTTTTAAGTATCCACATCTGATTTACACCACTTCTTGAATATATTGTTACACAGTTCTCTTGAAGTTTCTCCTTCACTACTGTTAATATCTTAGTGAGGAGTAAAGAAAGAAGCTTGGTTGAACATTTACTGGAACCCGCTTAATATGTATCTTTGTTTGTAAGGATTCTTATTAAGTTTCGGAATCCAACATATTATATATATGGTAGTTCAAATTCATTTTGGTTCTTTGGGATATTAAAAATATTCAAAACTGACATATGTTTTTGAAGAACCTCTTCCTTAGAAAGGGAACTATGAGTATAAGTAGTGTCATGTTGTAAATTTTGAATTTACCGGGTGGCAGTAAATACAAAATTTACAACATGACAAGTTGTAAATTTTGTATTTACTGCCACCCGGTAAATTCAAAATTTACAACATGACAGTAGGATTGCCACTTGTAGAAATAAAACCAAGTTCTTCTAAAATACAATTTATATAATGAGCCTTGCAAACGAAGACAATGTTGTTACCTACTTTGTCAGCAGGGACCAGTACGTACTGATCATGTAATCTATCTAATTCTTTTTTCACTTCTGTATTATTGAATACAGAAGGATATTAATACGCGAGTTTAACATGGATCTGACGCCTTTAATCCATTCTGACAAAATGTCAAAGGAAATTAATGATCCTATGGGTTCTTTTCAGAGACGGTGGGTCGGGTGATATGATGAAAAAAAAGTCATAATTAAAAATATATATTGTTTACTTGAATATTAAAAGAAATGACTCGATGCTCTTCACATCTGAATACATGCTTATGGGCGTTGTGTCATGATCTTGAATTCTTCTATGCCTTGATGTCTTTATGTATATATGTATTGTCTCTAGAGCCCAAATCCCTAAAGCACAGTAAAGATTTGACACTTTATTCAATCATTACTCTTCCTCAGGCAAGGTTACAAAACATAGATTTAATCTGCTTACTTCTGAAGCCACTTATATGGGTAGACTGCCAGTTAACGCTCCCAAGTCCTTACTGAGCTATAGTCTCTATACAGTGTGTCAAGACCTTAATATAGACGAACTATTCTGGGCGATTGAGGTGACAGAGGGACATATCGACACTTTAACCATGGAGATAAAGATAGTTCTTTTTTTAAAAACAAAATCATGAACAGGACATAAAACAGTCCAGATAAGAGATCAGGGGCTCAAAGGAAGAAAACTTCCCTGTTGATCGGTCACACCATCCATGTGCCGTATATATTGATCAGATACACATAGTCATCAGTAGCAATTTAGTATAAAAACAATGGACTAACATATGTATGTATCATGACCCAATGATAGGTTGATCTAAAAAGCTCATTTTCAAAACCAAGTTGTTGAAATCCCTTAATATCAATCTTATACAATGAAGCGCATTGAAGTGGTAAAATTTTCAGTTTGGATGAAACGTTCTGAGTCATGTTTTGAACGTGAATTATAAAATAATGACACGCCCATTTCTTTAGAAACGAAAAAAGAAATATTCCTCGTAATGTTTATAACACCCCACTCTTCGTGACGAGCAGCGTGAGTTACACCAAAATGTAGATTTTTAAAGTTATAAGAGAGAGAGTTAGAGAGTTCCCGATTCTGTAAAACACGTATTGCAACAAATTTGCCTATAATTATGAATTTATCATGTTTATTAGAGTTATTATAACACATTTATCGGTCGAACACGTGCTTATTCGGTGTTTATGCAGACCGTGAATTTGATTGGTTACTATATTTATGGTATACCTGTTCTACAGGTATTCGAATGAACTATTTGACCGATTTTTCATTTCTAAAGAAATGGGCGTGTCATTGTATGACAATTATCGTTCTAAAGATAGCTCAAAACGTTCCAGTCAAACGGAAAATTTTACCACTTCAATGCGCTTCATTGTAGTTACCATGCATTTAAATACCGATATTTATCGTACTCGATCTTCGTATCGAAGAATTTGGGGACATAAATATACGGTATATAAATATAGAACATTGTTATAATACATTTTTGATTACGGTGTACACCATTGACCTGATCAAAACGGATGACTCGTGTTAGTGTGACTCGGGTCAAAAGGGGCCGCTTCCTTACAGTTACGTTCCCACCTCTTGGAGTTTCCAGAGATCCGTGTTCAGTTCAGTGTTCACGTTACATATCATTTATAGGAGTTATATAAGATTAATTACAGTTCATTATCTTCACATTTTCCTTTTAAACCTTCTGCTTTGTTCAAAGCTGTGAAATCAAAGGATAGACTCAACACTTTTCTTAACAGTTTACTGAGTACTTGGTATTTTTTAAAAACGATTTATGGTTCAATGTCTCTCAATAAGCGCATGACTATATTCTCGGATTTCTAATTGTTGACTTACTTTCTGGTTTATTAATTGCTCTTTGGGTATGGTTAATAAAGAAACTTAAGACAAGCCCTCTAATGGGAAAAAACATATTCAACATTTACGTATTTGCTTCCAACAAATTTGTGTTTTGAGGGACAGGTTTCTCCAATTGCTAATGCCTGCATTCAATGCTACTTTCATGAAAACTTTAACACACCTACCTGGAATGCAGTTATAGAACACCGTCATATAGTCAGAGGCGTCCGGTGTTGGATCCGTACATCTGTCTAATTTGACTGATCTTGTTAGATATAAGCAGGTCGTACGACCAGTACACAGTCTCGTCACTATTGCTGCAGTGTTGGAGTTGTAGGAAATACAGTCCCCATACCCTCTACTACAACAGTTTGGATCAGTTTCCCCCTCAGCTTTACATTCGAATCTAGAATCTGTGGGTCTCGCTCCAAAAAATATTCTTTGTATTGCTATCTTTTCGTTGTCCAAGCACGTGATTTGTAAATTATTCCCATTACAAGAACTGGCGATCTTATACAGGCACAGGTACTCTGAAATAAAGTTTGGTAATTTATATTGAGAGAAAATAATTGTAAAAAGCATGAGATAAAAGAATATTGACAGAATAGTCGTTGTGAAGGCATTTCTTCCATCGGCATGTAACATTAAGCGTAAAGAAAGAGAAAGCTAGTGGATGACTTACTTGCATTACAAAAATGAGACTGTTCAATTCCTATCATTTTCTTTTTATTACGTTTTTAAAGCGAACGCATTGTTTGATCAATATTGGGCTTTGATTAAAACATTTTCGATTACAATGCATAATGCAATTGAACAGCTTTATCGTTTAAGTAATTATATATTTATATTTAAGTCAAATTGAAGGCATCAATGATGACCCTTAATTACTTTTATCCTTCGAATAATTCGTAAAATTTGAAGTGAATATCTTAATATATAACATAAGACAGTCAACACTGGATGAGCACAACTTCGCTCTGATTCGATCCCTATAAATGTGAATGTCAATCCTTTTATTGCATAAATCTACATTTGTAAAGTGTTTTTACACAAACAGACAGACAAACAGACTGGGAGTGATTATCCCTTTTTTATGTGAGGATTGGACGTGTCTGGCTACGTCTACCACTGAGGTTAATGCACTGCTAGATATACCCACCACTTTCCAAGATGGCTTTAACAGAAGCTGAACAACATTGAGTGACAGCGTAATTAAGTCCAGATGGAGACGGATTCTCTTCCCTTGTTTGTTTTATACTGTTTTCTGATACCGTAATCAATAATTTTGTTACGTCTGCCAACGAGAGAATGTAGACATGTGTAATTTACCCTCGGTGAACAAAAAACAAATATTAATCACTTTCTGAAGAGTTTGAAGAGAATAGATAGGTAAGAACACGAAGTAAAACCAATAGAACTCAATCTCGAGTTCTGAGACTTTTATGAAATATAACTTTCTTTGCTGTGTAACAAATCGGTTGTGATATATGCACAGGTATTTGCAATTCCTTCCTCATATACACTGTGGCTCACGGGATTTTTCGACAGCATATGAAACAACAAATGAAAAAACAAATACACTTGAGCCAGGAGTATATCTTAAAAGACTCCTGTCCACATGGAAGTTGTTTCAGGAAATGCACTACTGTACGTGTAATTTTAATTTTTTACAAAAAAGCAAAGTAGAAAAATGAAACAGAAATGTCTCGAAAATACGAATATGAATCTCATTTCTTATAATAACATTCTTCATATCATGCAGAGGATCATATAAATAACAAACAGTTATAAAAAAATAAATGCAATTAACACCGCATCAAACAAACGGAAGAGGAAATCTTGCCAATTTATGAAGAAATGCCCCTCCCACCATTTTTCATCTCAGCCTCGAGAGAGTAAGAGGATGATGTGTATTTAAGTAATTATAGCTTTATCTTCTACAGCGGGCGGTCTTGTTGTACAATCTGCTACATTAATGAACAAAAAAATGTAACAGGCTCTGGATTCTTAAAGTAAAGATTTCACATTTTACACTCAGAATCGCTTCCCCGGGGAATACAATATAGAAAAGCTGTTAATATGGTTAAGGAGGTTAATTGGCTGTTATCAAAAGTATTGAGAATTTTTTTGTCAAGTATATGTTTTAGAGTCTACGCACACATAGTTTGATAAAAAAATTCATAACCAAAAATGGGGGTCAGAGCGCTGATGTGTGGACAGATTTAAATATCAGCGTAAAAGTATAAATTCTTTGCAGTTGTTGTGCAGTTTATATTTACTTGCTGATATCTTGCAGATGTTTCAGATGCAAAGAGATGGAATACAATGGTGCTAATTATTTGGTATGCTATCATTTGACAACACTCGAGGTCCAGATTAATATTTTTAATTAAATGTGTATTTTTAAAAAGTAAATTAAATATCTTTTCAAAATAAATAATGATGACATTTGAAATTTTTTTTTAGTTCCTGGTTCGTGGATTTCCTTTGGTGAAAACAAAATGAACATAACAAGTTTGTTTTATTTTGTATATTTTCTCAAGAAGAACGTTCTTATTATGCACCAGAATGGAAATCCTTTAGAAAATCTGCTTGAATCAAAGAGTGGGGCCTATCAGAAGGAAATATCCGTTAGACTCTATTGACAGTTTATTACGTCCGTATGTTGTTTATGCAAATTATATCGCACACACCTTCTGGTGAATATAAGCTATCATGAAGATGAAGACTCTCTCTCTCTCATTCTCTCTTTCTGAGCTAAGTTGCTTTTTTCCAAGAGTAAACCGTAAGCTTTTGATTCATACTCAGATTGGGAAGGACTCGGTATAACTCGCTGCGTGAGGCGGCGGCATTATGGGAACTAGCAATATTACCGACCCATTTATTACAGTTGTTTTTCTTGGATGGCGTAACATTTTTTCAGATGTTGGATGATAAGAAAAATGCTGAATGTCGCCATTTCTCAGTGCACATATTATTTCAGAATATTGCTACCACCTTTTTGTTATATGCACAGTCAAGATGGTCATATTAATCGCAACGAATATGAAAAAATACAAAAGAATAAAATAATGATGCGTCATGAAAACACATTTATATGATTTAATTTTTAAAACGTATTATATTAATTAGAGAATGTAATGTATTATATATAGAATAACTTAATTAGATATCAAAAATTCAATATGCTTCTTATAGACTTTTTTTCGGTTCTACTTCGATTATTTGTATGAGTGATTTATTTACTACCTAAAACTATCTTTGGTTTGATTCTACAAGGAGATACTGTCAAGTTGTGTGCCTTTCTCTAGTTTTTGCCGACATTCCTTGTTTTATTTAATATATTAGATACATTTTAACTTATCAGTTGCTCTGAGCGAAACATCTGCGTGCCAGAGCAAGCCATGCAAAAGGAATTCCAGCTTCAAACTTACGTAATCCGAGTTTTAATAATGATGGAATAAATATATTTTTTTCTTACTAAATACTTACCTTTAAGATGTAGAGAAAATATTAAATACTCCAAAACAACGAGTAAATATGTTTTTGACATCTTCTAAAAGTGAAACTTTCACCGCAGGTAATGCACTTTGCCTAATTTTATGATGGTGTTTTTCCGCATCGAGAGAATTTACAAAACTTGCTCCTGATCGCTTAGCTATGAGCAATAGTGCTGTGCGCGGTAATAAAACAACGTGTTTTGCTTCAAACCAGCGACACTTCACGTGCATTTGAAGTCGTTGTATGTATGTACGGGAATATTGGGATTAGTAACCATTTTAATTGTTTTTTTACAACTGATAGAAATAAAATTTCTTCAGACTAAAAGTTACTTTAAGATTACATTTTATTTATTAATTTTTTTTGATAAAAAAGTTACTCCGATATTGCTTAGAAAATGTTTAAGATGTGAATATTTTTCACGTACCAACAACATATCTTTAATTTCAATTTTTTTAAAGAAGCATTGATACCCAGTAGAATTTTTTGGGTTTGATAGGAAGGTGTTTTAAAAATTAATCGGTGTCAGGGAACGATTCCGTTTGTGTAAAATATATGATCATGAGGAACCGAATGCAAATAAATAGAAAAATCTGAGCAATGATTCATTTAAAAATATTTTTCCCTGTTGAAGAAATAATTATGTTTCCTTTCAAAAATATATTGGTATATAAGCGTAAGTTTACAATTTCCATGAATTTCGAACGTTTTGCCGTTTTTTGATCGGGATCGAAATTGAAAATAAATAGACAGATGGCAGATTTGGCGGGAAAACAACATTCGTCGATTCGATCAAAGTGAATGACAGTATGACTGAAGTGAATCTCAGTCAGATCTGACATGTCCGATTCACATCTAATCCAGGAGGTACTGGGGTCATGTAAGTACTGTTAAGATATGTGAATCAGAAGAGTTCAATAATTTGTTTAGGTTTTCAGAGAAGGGCCAATTGCAGTTATAAATGAATGAGTTGTAATCATATCAGTAGATCGAGAGCCCACAACTTGATGCTTCCGCCGTCTCGGAGACAATGAATTCAATAGACTGCATTATGTTTTTATTTTTAACTGTATTTTTTAACACTTCATGAACATGATTATCATTATCGATAATAAAGACCGTCGATTGCTAGATAGAGGAAACGCGGACTGAAACATACGGTTGGGCACACACCGACAAATCAGGCGCGGATCCAGAAATTTTTCAAAGGGGAGGTTGAGGAATTTTTCAAAAGGGTGGGTGGGGTGGGTGGAGGCGAAAACAGTTAAAACGTACGTTGTACACATACATATAGTTAAATAACTCAATAGAATATCGATACAGGGTGGAGTATGGTTTTTGAAGGTGGGACATTGATCAATCTGGGAAAAATTACTTGTATACATTACCAGAAAGTTTTTGAAAAAGCACTATCCTTAGTCAATAAACCTTTGTATGTGACGTCATATTTTCGTCACTTCATCGTCTGAATCACGATCCCGATGCATGAGAGGTCTAAGAATATTTCTATTTTGTAATATCCTATTTAAGAGGTTATAAATTTGTGGAATAATAATTACAAAAAAATAAATCTATGCTCGACCTAACGGTTTCACAATCGAACATATTATTTAAAAAAAATATTTTCAACTATTATGCTTTGCCGGAACGGAATCCGCCTTTTAATCGCGTTTTATTTCGTTGAAGTCATTATCCGGTTGTGAGTCTGTTCCACGTTGGCACTGATTTCTCGCCGTACTCAATTTTGGCAGTCCGACTTTATTCACAGTTATTAGTGTTCATTGAATTACTCATCAAAACAGCATACGTCTCTAAAGTAAGTAATTGTTTGTACATAAGGTTGTTTTATAAGGTTGTTTTATGAATGCTAAATTTGTTAAAAATGATCTCATAAAGGACGACCGAAATGGAATGATCAGATACATGCTAACAACAGGCCATATCTGCTCATTGTTCACTACAACAAAATTATGATACAAATCTCATGAATATGCCAGAGTCTTGAAATATTATCTACCAATATTGAAGGTTATGAAAATGACATTTTGAATACATTTTCAGGAGTGTGACTAAAATGGGTAGCAAAACCCGGGCGGGGCCGGGAATGGATCTCCAATGCAGAGTTGTCGTACGTTCCTCTCTCACTCAGACACCTCTGCAATGGGCTCATGTTAAGATTCTTAACATAACGTATAAAATGTGATATTTGCAGGATTATTTCAAATTAAATGGATAGTTCATGATTAATTAATAAAATTTCTATCTTAACAGGTCCAGTACAATCTCTTGATTTAGCTATATAGCTTTAAATAGCTATATAGCTTTATTAAGCTATTTAAAATAGCTTTATTTAGCTATTTATATACAGTTTTTCACGAAAATGTTTTTTTGCTGAAAATAAACAAAAAGTCGCATGTATTTGACTCTTCATATTTGTAATATGGGCTATCAAAACAACAACCAAAATCAAAAAAAGTTCTAACTTTGCAGCTTTTGAATACTTTTAAGCAAAAAGAGAATTTCTTTTGTTAGACTAACTGTCCACTACCTTGGCTGCCTTGAGGCTTGATTGCTTCTCATTGTGCTAAACTGTTACCATTCAATTATCTTGTTGAACATAATTGGTCTCCATTATAATATCATTGCAGAAGTAACTGTATCAATTGCTTTATATAGCCCCAAAACTTGTTAAACTTTGAGTCCAAAGTCTCTCAAGGAGACGTAATTTGATGAGTGATTTTTACATGCATTATTTTAAGAAGAGCTCAAAGTTGTATATTATCACTGCACCAAGGTGCGCTTTTTTGTACATCCTGAGAAAATTACACCTTTAAGAAAAAAGTGTAGTAAAATAGCTAAATTAAGCTATACTGAATAGCTTAATAAAGCTATATAGCTATTTAAAGCTATATAGCTAAATCAAGAGATTGTACTGGACCTGCTTAAAAGTCAGACATAAACAGGTTGGGCACACAAAGCCAAATGGTCATTTAACCCCTGTTTGGTGGTTAATCACTCATAGTCTTTATGACCTACCAAATGGTAGAGAAAAATCGTTTTGTACAGTTCCCTGGAATGACGTGAAATGGCTTATAATTTCAACACACGGGGAATAAAATATATTTATCTATGCTTTGAACAAAAAAAATCAAAATTTCAATGCGGACTTTTTCTGCGCAGTGTCATTCAAATATTTGACAAAATCGTCACCTATGTAAACAAGTGTAAATTCCCTCTATCTCGCACGTAGTTGCACCTATCAATCGTGTTTATCACTTCATATTTTTTTTTCATCTGGGCAACCTATCAATTATCTGAACCAATTAAAAATGACAATCTTTTCCGAATTTGGGTCAAAAGACTGATTTAACTATGGAGGCCCATTAGTGTTAATTTTCAAAAAGTAAAATAAGAGGAAGGGTAAGAATTTGCTTTTATTTTGTTTATTTCGTATGCAATGGCTTTATTCTTTATAAAAATAGGATATGCAGTGAATTCATTATAAATAATTGCTCGAAAACCATAATCTTGGAATAAAAAAAAGAATGATTGCAACTGTGACTTTGTAAATCTTTTATTCAAAATTATTTAATAAATGTAGTACAGATACATCATAGATATGCATACTAAACCACAAAGGGTCGCACTGAATTTTAACTTTATCCTAAAAGAAAATAAAGTATAAATGTTACATTCAAATGTAGAAAAAATGAATATTATAGCAATAAGCGACCACCATACGAATAAGATACAAGGAGCTCGTGTTTAACGGGATCAAAAGATGGTTTGAAAAGTTACTTCTCTAGACTAACACCTCTTGTCTATATATATTTTTTACTGAACTATACACAACAAAATAATTTTCATATTGTTTGAGCAAATGGTCTGGCCGTCACGAACAGCAGTGGGTTGCGATTTTACTAAGTTCCAGAGAAATTACACAAGTCATGGAAAATTTAACCAAATTGTATTAAATGTGTGAGGAATATGTTAATTAAAATTCCCCATTGCTTAAGTAAATGTGCTTTTGCTTAATTTTTGATAATTGGATTTGAAGAAAAAAGACCACGATTTGGTAGGTAAAATAGACGCCTACAGACTTGTCGAAATCCGTCGGTCCTGTCGGCAAGGCCGGTAAAAATTTGTCTGGACCGATAACATTTACGAAAACGTCGGTCCAGATGTCCGTTTGAAAAAAAATGAGCGTAATGCAAATTTAATAAAGGTCGGGATCGGAATGCGTAGTTGAAGGTCACAAACACAGAAATAATGGCCGTGTACGCAGCATGTTGACGATAGCTAAGTAAATTTGTTATAGCAAAGTCATAAAACTTGTCATTTATGTCTATGTTAAAGACTCTCTATCCCAAGAAAGGAAACTTGTTAGATTGAAGGCTATTGAACATAATAAAGGACATTTTGGTGCTGTTATTCATATGATTTTACCAGCATCAAAATAACGTACAAGTATCTGGTCTGACAAAAGTTTGACTGGTCCGACAAAACATTCGACTGTGTCAGACCAAATGTCTGACAGCGATTAAAAAATTTCGACAAGTCTGCGCCTATATGGGTGATTGACCACCAAACGGGGGTTTAATGACCATTTGGTGGTGTGTGCCCAACCTGATAAATAAATCGATATTAACACAACATTTTCCTGCATTTTATTATAAAAGTAAAAGCTATAAGGCAGAATAAAATATTTGTTCTATAATTTCATTTTAATATTCAGTTATTTTTGTCTGTTTATCGAATATTTTATTTTATCTTAATTACCTGGATGTCATAGAGCTCATGATTGCCAACTTTGCCAGTGAATAAATCCCGATTTGAACAATAAAGTTGTATTTTTGTAAAATACAAACTCTTAAAACACCTTTAATCTATCAATTCCAAGTAGTTTTATATTTACAAAATGAGCGGTTACTCTGCACTGGCGTTTTTTGTTGACCCCTACTTTTTCCCTGAAATATGCACCTTTTAAAGCATTTGTGCATGCACATACCCCCGTTTGGGGTCTCATACTCCCATTTGGGGATATGGTTTTCCTACTTCTGTTTATCAGGGGTTCCACCAGACTGATCATTACAATTTGATATGGAGCTTGAATTACATGGTTATTTAGTTACAGTACACATGTACTAGACTGAAGTAAAAAAAATAGAAAAATGCTTACACATGTAATCAAAATATACATATACATGTATATGTACATGTAAACAAATTTATATAGAATGTTACCAAGGATAGCCCATGAAAACTAGAAAGCTTATTTCCAATGGGCAGCTGAAAGGGTCCTTTGAACAGATGTTGATGTGAAGGGGTCATTTCTTCAGGAGAAAACCAGTAACGTATTTGGAGAAATCACTCTCACAACCGAGCTAGGGCACCTGAAAAATGGATACAGTACTTACCACTCCCACCCCCATCTTGAAGCTTCTGAAAATTTTACTATAAAAAATTACCTTATCAAGAAAAAAAAATGAATTCAAAGCCTACCACATCAATATTCTGATTATATCTGATAAAAAATTATATGAGCATTTGAAATGGTAATAAATAATTTACATTTATTAAATAGATATAATAACGTATTCTATGTATGTTAATATCAGACCCTGAGCAGAATGCTGAAATCTTATCCCAGAGAAGTAGAGAAGAGCTGAAGAATGCAGTACTGCAGTTGGTGACGTATCACTACAATAACGCTGCAGCCGTCACAGAGGTGAGAGAAGAACTTTATGTAAAAGAAGACAATAATTGAAATATGTGGAAAAATATCAATTTTTTTTACTAATAAATGTGTGTAAATTCTTTGGTTTATTAGGGCATCTCAAGAATTTGTGGATGCCCTATAGTAATCACTATCTGTTCATTTGTTTTTCTGTCCATCCACAATTTTTTGTTTCTTCCTGATCAATTTTTATGCCCCCCCTTATTAAGCCCCCCTTCGAAGAAGGTAGGGCATATTGCTTTGCTGCTGACTGTCGGTCGGTCTGTCGGTCCACTTAGTTTCTGTTCATTTTCTTCACAACCGTTGCACATACTGAAGTGAAATATAGTATATGGATACATCACATGAATACATTGTATGTAGGTCAAGTTTTGTTTTGGGTACGATCGCACCATATTTGACAGAGTTATACCCCTTGCACTTAGAAAAGTTCCAATTATTTGCAGTTTCTGTTCATTTTCTTAACAACCGTTGCACATAATGAAATAAAATATTGTATACAGATTGATCAGATGAATATCTAGGTCAGGTTTTGTTTGGGATACAATTGTGCCATTTTTGACAGAGTTATGCCTGTTGGACTCAGAAAAATTCCAATTATTTGCAGTTTTTGTTCATTTTCTTCGCAACCATTGCACATACTGAAATGAAATTTGGTATACAGATAAATCACATGAATATCTAGATCAAGTTTTGTTTTGGGTACAATCACATCATTTTTGACAGAGATATGCCCTTTTGGACATGGAAAATTCCAATTTGGGAGGAGGGGGGCATAAGTGTTTTACAAACATCTCTTGTTTAATTATTATCCAATTAAATTCAGAATTGTATTTTGTTTCTGTAGGCAGTAAGACATATTTTGATAAGTTTGATTCTGTATGTCATCCATGTAGGATCTGGAATAGAGGAGTAGATGCCATCCCTAGGAATTAATTATATTGCTTGTTGCAGAGGATCCAAAGCACTGTATATGTCACATCTAGATTATTGATAATCTCTTTCTGCCAGTGATTTTGGTTTAGAATTAAGGCTTAGGTTTTGCATTTACTGATAAGTTAGATTTTATAAAATACTCAATTCATTCTGGTTCAAATACATTTTATAAATGTTTGTTAAAGGAGTTGTAGTTCAATAAACAGATTTATTCAGTTCTGGTTCAACAACAGATTTATTAAAAACAACTTTTTATGACTGCTTTCTGTGAATGCATTATGGATATGGATATCACCCTTTTTCTAAAAATTATTTTGACGACACACATTCTGTTATATTGAAAATGTATTACATATTTGGCTGTGTATTCTTTTTAGCGCTTTTGGCAGAAAGGATCTTCTGCTAATTCAAGTACATCGCTAAATGTGTTGCACATATATACATAAATAAGAACATTGAGAAATGCTTTAAATCAAATCTACGCTAACTCATTCAAAAATCAATTTCCGCCAAATATCGTACACGCTAAATATAATACTTTTACAGAATGCATTTTTCCATGAAATATCACTTTTGACATTTTATAGTACCATACATAAATTGTTTTCATTCTTCTTTAATTTTAAATTTCCCTTTTAACTTTTCTGTATAAAATTAAATATTCTCCCATTATCACCACTATATAGTTAGGTCCTTGCTGGCTGGTTAGTTTTCAGGTTTTTTAACTTTTCTGTGTAAAATTAAATATTCTCCCATTATCACCACTATATAGTTAGGTCCTTGCTGGCTGGTTAGTTTTCAGGTTTCTTTTATTTCCTTTCAGGTTACTGACTTGTTATCAGCTTCAGAACTAAATGTGAAAGGTACTGTGTTCACTTTTGCCAACCATATTGGCATAGTTGCTTTTAAATTCCTATGCACACACAATGGATATTTTAGTGTGTTTTATTCTACTTTTCATCTATACCTGCAATTAATGCTAAAAATTAAAGCTAATAAGATGAAATGCTGTGTTTTATTTAACTTTAGATCTGAACAAATATATGTTGGAATCTTTTGGGGGAAATCAAGAATATATTAGAGTCCAATATAAAGAATTATGTCTTTTGACAAAGACTTGCAACATAAGATTTAAAACAAACATAGAAGTGGACTCATTGGAAAACATAAGAAGTAGGCAGCAAAGGTGCATCAAAGTACTTGAACATGAGTCAAATTTTATTTTGTTTGTCGAGCTGATTTCACTTCATTGTCAAGTTTGTGAATCTTAACTTGATATTTTCTAAAACCCTGTCTATTTAGCCCATTGAAAGTACTTCATGGTACATAAAAAGCAGGAAGTTTGTCATTTTACATCATATCAAATGTTGTAATCAGATCTTCAGCAAAAGACTGCTTTTTCTGCAAATTCTTGCAAACATAAGCATGATAAATACCATGCATGGAACAAAATACATATTTGGTAAGGCAAGATTTTAATTTCTTGTAACCTTGGCACAAATGAATATGCACATTTCGAGATTATCTCCCTTGTTGCGCACTTTCATTGAGGAGGGGAGTTTTGTTGCCGCATAAGCAGACAGGTGGGACAGTTATTCATGTAGATGGTTTTCCTATGACATATTTTGCCTCGGAGTTATTCCCCTTAGCCACCATCTTGAAGGGCAAAGCAGTGAATTTCCTCTTTGAGCAACCAATTTTAAACATGCATACCAGAAATATTTGGGGGAAAATATTTACAACCTTAAAACTATGAATTAATAGAGGCTTTAACAAACATATTCATAAGAAAAATAGTGTTATCTTTACCTCAGTAACCAGTGTAACAAATTGAACTAGATTGAATAATGAAGGGATCTAGGATTGTTGTGTTGCCCTACAATATGGCAGCCATGGGGAATAACACTTGCTTTAATCACCTCAATGGAAAACCATCTATATTGGATACATTGTGTCATCAACATACTGGTTTATCATAACTACATTATTGTCGGAATGCGCTCTTCAACTCAAGAATAACTGAATAAATGTAAAGGTGTTATTTTTATAGTGAAAAAAATCGGAACAAAAAAGAAAATATTAGTGGATGTGAGACTTTTCAGAAAGTGGAAGAGATGTGGACCTCTAATAAATACAGAACATATACTTCTGGTAACTGAACGTCAGCAATCTAAATGACACATTGATTCTTTTTAGGTCGATCACCTGAGTAAACTAGTGTAAACTCAAAAATATTCTTCTTTACTCCTGGACGTCAAGCAGTCAAACTGTTTGCATGATTGTAATGAGCATTAAGTTCTCTACCTAAATTGTGAAATTCATGACCCCAGGGTTAGAGGTTCTAGTGCTAGGGTAGGGCTTTATAGATTATATAGTGAAAATGCATTATTTCTTTGAAAATCTTCTTCTCTGCTTCTGGGTATAAAATTAAGTAACTAAGTATATAGTTATGATGAGCAAAAGTGCCTCTTCCAAAATTGTGAATTTTATGACCCCAGGGTCATGGGTTCTTGTGTTAGGGCGGGGCTCTATTGATTGTAAAATTGCATTAATTCTTTAAAAATCTTCTTCTCTGCTTCTGGGTATTAAATAAAGTAACTAAGTACATAGTTATGATGAACAAAAGTGCCTCTTCCAAAATTGTGAATTTTATGACCCCAGGGTCAGGGGTTCTTGTGTTAGGGCGGGGTTCTATTGATTGTAAAATTGCATTAATTCTTTAAAAATCTTCTTCTCTGCCTCTGGGTATTAAATAAAGTAACTAAGTACATAGTTATGATGAGCAAGAGTGCCTCTTCCAAAGTTGTGAATTTTATGATACCCAGGGTCAGGGGATCTGGTGTTAAGGCGTGGCTCTAATGATTATATAGTTAAAATGCATTAATTATTCAAAAATCTGCTACTGGTATAAAAAAAAAATTATGATGAGCAAGAGTGCCTCTTCAAAAATTGTGAATTTTATCTCCCCAGGGTTAGGGGTTCTGGTGTTAGGTGTTTGAAATCTGCTCTTTGGTATTATTCAACCATTTATGATGAATTAAAATTCATTAGAAAATTTCCAGAATTTTGAAATATGTGGCCCAAGGTTCAGTAGTTCCTTTGGGGTGGGTTCACAACTAGTTATAAAGTGGAAGTGCATTTTCTCTTTGTTACTCTTATTTATCTCTGGGTATTAAGTAACCAAAGTAAGCAAGCAAAGTGTATAGTTATGATAAGCAATGGTGCTTCTTTCAAAATTGTGAATTTCACGGCCTCTGGTTTAAAACAAGAACCAAATAGACGAATTTCACATTCCTAAGAGTTATCCCCCGTTGTCGGCGTAACGCTCATTTTCCCCTCTTTGTCCTTTGTAAGTTACCTGTTATTATTTTTTTAAATTCAAACGTTATATGACAATTTTGATTTGTACCTGTATTGACAGAGTATGGGGCAACATGAAAAACATAATGAGCATATTCATATAGATTTTATTTCAAGGATACTGACCAATTAAGTTGGTAAGGTTATAGAGGGAAAACAGCGTCTTACGCCGGTTGACCCCGGATTGACCCCGCGAAGGGGAATAACTTTTGTAAATGTGAAAGTCGTCTATTCAATTGTTGGAAAGTTGTTATATGATCCGCAGGTGACCTAGAAGGCCCATGGGCCTCTTGTCCTTATTATAACTTAGAAAAACCCACTAACTATTTAGGAAATAGTTGCACAATCAAGAAAATAGGTTATTTTTCATAGAGACTACAACATTTCTTTGTTTTCAAGTACCCTATAATTGAAAGTAGATTTGTAAATATATGTAGGTGAGCTTGATAGAATCATCAAATGCATCAATGTTTAACATTATTATCTTTCTATAACATTAAATAAATTTTAGCCATAAATATCAGTCATTTGTTTATCCACGTTTGTATACAGAAACAAAATGTCCCACTTCCATGCTGAATTGGATACATTTTGCGCCTCTATCGTAAGAGAGTTATAATCTCAAAACTTGTGTATCGAAACACAGGGTGGGGTCACTTTGGGAATCAAAGAATATATACTTTGCAGTGACAGTATCATAAATATAATGAGTCTTTCGTCAGCCATTTTAGTATCCAAGTAAAGTTGCTAAGTAGATTAAGCTTTTAATTTCCGAGTAAATGTGCTAATTACTGTAGAAGTGGAAAACATTACGGTGTTATTAATTTCACTATGTTCACGATTTAAGAATTTTCCGTGAACTTTAAACCATCGTGATTATTATTTCACATCATTTCTACTTAGAAACAGTCATAGTACCTGAATATTTACAAACGATTCTCCGTGAAATTAAAACCACCGTGAAAGGTTACATTCTAACAAACCGTGAAATTTTAGACACGTGAAATTAAAGACGTCTACAGTAGCATGATTAGATTAAGCTTTGGAAAACATAGCCACTTCTTTGATTTAGAGTTAATGCGAGCAACACCTAAAGACTGTAGTTTGTCTGAGTGTAAGAGACAAGGCAATTTTAGTGAGTGGTATGGTGGAAGTATTGCACTCTTCATAATGTTTGATGCCTGTTTCATCAATAAAACTCCTTTCTGTTTTAGGTGTGTTGGAGTCATGTGTCTCCTCTACAAGCCAGTCAGAAGCTAATGCCTTGAGTACTTTGGAGACTTGTGTTAACTCCATTCTGAGCTTGGTAAAGAAGCCCAGAAACTCAAGTCTCAATGAATAGCTAAAAGTAGGTGTTCTTGTTTTCTGTCATTGAAAGTTTTCAAATGTTTCTTTAGCTCACCTGAGCCAAAAACTCAAACTTGCCACAAAGCATCCTTAGGTGAAGGGGATTCAAGTTTGTCCAAATGAAGGGCCACGCCCTCATTCAAGGGGAGATAATTGGGAATTAATGGAAATTTGGTGGTATCTTTAAAATTCTTCTTCTCAAGAACCACTGTGCCAGGAAAGATGAAACTTATGGGGAAACATCCTCAGGTAGTGTAGATTTAAGTTTGATCAAATCATACCCCTGGGGGTAGGGCGGGGCCACAATGGCCAACCAAATTTTACATAGAAATATATAGGACAATTTTTTAAAAATCTTCTTCACAAGAATAACAAAGCCATAAATGTTCATATTTATATGGAAGCATCCTCAGGTAGTGAAGATTCAAGTTTGTTCAAATCATGACCCCTAGGGATAGGGCGGAGCCACAATGGCCGACCAAAGTTTTACATAGAAATATACAGGAAAATTCTTTAAAAAATCTTCTCAAGAATAACAAAGCCATAATTGATCATATTTATATGGAAGCATCCTCAGGTAGTGTAGATTCAAGTTTGTTCAAATCATGACCCCAGGGGGTTGGGCTGGGCCACAATGGCTGACCAAAGTTTTACATAGAAAAATTTTGGACAATTCTTTAAAAATCATCTTATCAAGAATAGCAAAACCATGATTGGTCATGGGACTACTTTTGGATATAAACTATTCAATAATAAACCAATTTCTACTTTTTCCCAGCCACCGTGCTCAGGTGAGCGATGTGGCCCTTGGGCCTCTTGTTTTTGTTTTTGTAAGGTTAGTAATTAATTTTAAAACACAGAGCAAGCTTAATATTGTTATAATTTGATGTTTCATAGTTTAGTAGTTTGTTCTTACTATTAATATCGGCATTTCCAGTACAGTTGAGTTTATTTCCTTGCAATATTTGGAATAAAAAAGTCAATACTTTTATGTCTTTTTGATGTTAATATATTTATAACAGGGGAAGCTGACTTGCCTGGTCAGAATGGTTCATGAAATGATAGACAGACAGACAGTCAACAGACCAAGACTACTCAACTTGTTCTGTAATGAGGTGAGTGTATTTTGAGGTTAACTTTTGATTTAAAAAAAAATCGAATCTTTCATTTTTTCGTTTTCTTGTATATCTGTATGTATGTTTACCTCTGTATTGTATATGTAGGTGCAAATTTGTTCAAATCTTGACTCCCTGGGCAAGGATGGCATCATGAGAAATAAACAAAGCTGTACATAGCAATTTATTGACTTATTAAAGAACTAGAAAACTGCATTATGTAAACTTGATATCAAGACTAAATATACTGAGATTTGCTAAGTATGTGTAACTAGATGGACAATTTAATCATCTACATATTGATATTTTATAAAGTTGATTTAGAAAGTTACTCAGATGAGCATTATGACATATAAACCTTTATTTGTTACAGTGGTGTAAGATTAATTCTTGCTAACTTTAATGCTTGTTTACAGAGGATGCTACCTATTTTTGTTGTATGGGTACTTCACAAAGAAGAAGTAATGGCTTTAGATACATACTTATCCTTGTAAGTAAAACTCTGTCCAGTAAAGTCTGTATAAGAACAAGCAGTCTGGGAGTAGTGTTAGTTAAAAGAAAACTGAAAATAAGAGCAACCCAAAACAAATTAAACACAGATCATTATTGAATGTTATTTATAAATATTTACATTTGCAAATGTTTTCCTCTATTTAACACTACTGAAAGCAATGCATATCTAGAACTGTATAAATACCTGTACGGGGTCAAGAGGTCATAGATGTGCGTATGGATAAACGTTTGATGTAATTTCTCAGTGACGTCATAAAGGTTCGACGGGCGTTCAGTTGATTACATATATGCCGTTGGGTTTGAAAAATTATGCATTTCAGATGTTAAAAGTCACAATCAGGCAAATATAAAGCATGAATAAGTCACAAATGGAAATATAAGTAATACGGTATCATTTTTAAAACATCTTTTGGGCTATAAATACGGGTTGGTACCAGATCAAATTCATCATAAAGCGGAATTTAATCTGGTACCAACCGTATTTAGAGCCCGATAGATATTTTAAAAGTGATACCTTATTTCTTAATTAAATCACATAGGTAATTAGGCACTGATTTATCAAATCATAAATATGCTTGTTGTCAGAGATTTTGTGGGACATAAACTCAGGAGGAGTTGACTTCTATTGACCATTCAGGGTGGGGTGGGTCAATCAGTGTGCTTAGATTCCTCTTTTGCCATAAAGTTCATCGAGGTTTGGAAACATTGTTCATTTAAAGAAGAATAAACATTGTTTAAAAATATCCCTTACATATTGCTTTAATAGAACTCGAATAAAAAGCATTTGAGATAATTTGTTTGATTAACTAACATGTACTGAGATGTGCAATGCCCTATATTTTCATGTTTGTTATTTCAGTAAATATTCTTCACCAGATTTTGCTGAGGCCTTTTCCAGTGAGTTAATATCAGACCTGTCTACTTGTAGTGATGAACCATGGTATTTAGGTAAGGGTTTAGTTCATACTAAAATTGCTATATTCATGCTTGTACTTAACTATTATCTAATAATCAGAATCTTTAGCTCCTCTTATATAAATCAAAAACAGTCTATCTCCAACTTTGTGAGACCTTGATGTTGTAAAATGTATGTAAAATAAATTTGTATGTAAAATAGACTGAGTGAGTTGCACAGTCCTATTTTATAAATTATTTATAAATTTACTATTGTGAGACTACTGAACTCATTATACAAATCTCACTTATTCTTTGCTGCATAATTGCACACTATATATTTCTCTCATGGAAAAAACGAGTTTTTGTCCTTGTATGTACAACTTCATTGAAAATATATGGTAGTCACCAGGACTTTGCTACAACCAAGTTTTACTGTATGAAGACAGAGATTCTCATCAGAGACTGCAGGTTTCCATAAAATGATGTTTTGTATTGACAGAAATGTTATGTCTGGTGATCAGGAATTCCCAGTCTTCTCAGAAAGACAAAGATGCTGGGAGAATTAGAAAGGTAAACCAAATTATAATCCCAGAAGATTTGTTGGAGCTATACATGCATGCTCTTGTTAATTACCATCGGTTTCATTGAGAGACCTTTGGTTAAAAAATTTTATGCTCCTGGATCGAAAAATACCGGGGGAATATTGTTTGTGTCCTGTCTGTCTATATGTTTGTCTGCCTGTCTCTTTTCAACTTTAACCTAGCCTTAGCCCTGAGGTATATACCACTTCATTCTACATCCCACTCCAGAATTGTGTTACCATTGGGGGATAGTGTTTCACAAAGTGAAACACATCTTGTTGTTTTGGTAGTGCATTGATGATCTAGAGCTGGAATATAAATATGATTGTAGGGAAATAAATATAAACATTTTCTTCCTTGACAAACTTTTGAGATGGTGAAGTTGCTCTGCATTAGATGTATGCAATTATTTTTTATTGAGATTAATTTCTATTATATTTTCGTTTCAGATTTCCAAGCATATCTTGGATTTATTCTACAAGAGTAAGTATACTTTAGCTCTATTTGTCAAGGACCAAATAAGATTGATGCAAAAAAAAAAAAAATTGGGGGATCCATTTCTATAGGAGTGAAAAATTCTTGAGAGGGACATTAAACAACTTACAATCAATAAATCATTGTTGCCATGGTTACTTAAAATAGAAAAGCTTTGATCTGATTTCAATAACTACCATTTGGCTCATAATTATGTGTATTTGAAATCTTGATGAAACTTCAAAATATTTTGATTACTGAACATTTATGATTTGTGAAATTTTTATAAATATGATATTTTTAGCTCTTACTGAATTTATAACTTGGTTTAGAGAACATTTCCCTGAAAATAACATTATTTCTCTAAATGTGACAAGATAGTTTTTCAAGTTTCTCCTCTGTTATCAGTACAAACCAGTAGAGCTACATTCTCATAGATTTGTCTGGCTGCGTAATATTTATTGTTTGAGCATTAATATTTTAATTCCTACAGAGGTTTTAGATGAGCTGATGACGAACTCTGGAACTCTGAACAATGTGGACCTGTCAATTTGCTGTTCAACGGACATTCTAAAGAAACACTACTTGAGTACTATCAGCTTGTGGATGTCACATAGACCTGAACTGAAGGGTAAGAGGAAAAGCTTATTGTTAATATGTAATAGTTATAAAATTTTAATATCAAATGATTTAAAAAAAAAAATCTTTTATGCTGTTATTCACAAAGTGTGCATAGAGGGGCTGCTCTGGATTCGCGAAGTAAGGAGCTGGTCCTTACGTCGCGGGTTCAAATCCCACTGTAGGATGTGGAGACCTGTCCATTGGATGAGACCGTATAATCGGGCAGGAATGTAGTAAGTCGTACAAAGATGAAAACTGATGCCTTTTTAAGAGTTCATGTCAGCTTTAATGTTACATGCCGATGGAAGAAATGCCTTCACAAAGACTATTCTGTCAATATTCTTTTATCTCATGCTTTTTACAATTATTTTCTCTCAATATAAATTACCAAACTTTATTTCAGAGTACCTGTGCCTGTATAAGATCGCCAGTTCTTGTAATGGGAATAATTTACAAATCACGTGCTTGGACAACGAAAAGATAGCAATACAAAGAATATTTTTTGGAGCGAGACCCACAGATTCTAGATTCGAATGTAAAGCTGAGGGGGAAACTGATCCAAACTGTTGTAGTAGAGGGTATGGGGACTGTATTTCCTACAACTCCAACACTGCAGCAATAGTGACGAGACTGTGTACTGGTCGTACGACCTGCTTATATCTAACAAGATCAGTCAAATTAGACAGATGTACGGATCCAACACCGGACGCCTCTGACTATATGACGGTGTTCTATAACTGCATTCCAGGTAGGTGTGTTAAAGTTTTCATGAAAGTAGCATTGAATGCAGGCATTAGCAATTGGAGAAACCTGTCCCTCAAAACACAAATTTGTTGGAAGCAAATACGTAAATGTTGAATATGTTTTTTCCCATTAGAGGGCTTGTCTTAAGTTTCTTTATTAACCCTACCCAAAGAGCAATTAATAAAGCAGAAAGTAAGTCAACAATTAGAAATCCGAGAATATAGTCATGCGCTTATTGAGAGACATTGAACCATAAATCGTTTTTAAAAAATACCAAGTACTCAGTAAACTGTTAAGAAAAGTGTTGAGTCTATCCTTTGATTTCACAGCTTTGAACAAAGCAGAAGGTTTAAAAGGAAAATGTGAAGATAATGAACTGTAATTAATCTTATATAACTCCTATAAATGATATGTAACGTGAACACTGAACTGAACACGGATCTCTGGAAACTCCAAGAGGTGGGAACGTAACTGTAAGGAAGCGGCCCCTTTTGACCCGAGTCACACTAACACGAGTCATCCGTTTTGATCAGGTCAATGGTGTACACCGTAATCAAAAATGTATTATAACAATGTTCTATATTTATATACCGTATATTTATGTCCCCAAATTCTTCGATACGAAGATCGAGTACGATAAATATCGGTATTTAAATGCATGGTAACTACAATGAAGCGCATTGAAGTGGTAAAATTTTCCGTTTGACTGGAACGTTTTGGTGCTCCTAAAACTTTAACCTGGGATGCCGATGCTCATGCCGACACCGACGGTATAGCATAAGCTCATCTCGACTTTGTCGAGGTGAGCTAAAAATGGAAAAGAACTCAGTGTTCTCAATCATTTAAAATTTTACTGTGTTGTAGAGTTTACGCGAAGCACTAAAATTTTGCGGTATTTTCAAAATCAAATTCACTAATTCCTTACACAAATGGTATGGTCATAGATATTGATGAAAGTAAAAACACATGTTGTGAAAAGCAGAGGAAATACTTAGTTGATACAGTCGAACTGCTTTAAAACATTTTTTAAAGTAAACTTGCCGTGTTTATTTGTCAGTTTTCTTGATTGAATTACTGAAGTACAAAAAAAGAGAAACTTCAGAATAGTAAAATACTTATAGATTCCTTGAACATGTTGAAAATTTTAAGCAATTTATTTACATCAGTTAAATGACTTCGGTAGGATGTTATGTTTGACTTACAGTACTAACATAATTCTAGAGCCGTGGCTCTATAGAAAAGACATATCTAAATATTTTTTTTTAAAAATAATATGATCCATTTAAATGCAAGCCAACTACTAATTAACCATTACATGGAAGTGTGTAAACAAACTGTTTGTCTTTGTTCCTTCATGCGTAAAGTCTGGCGAGGGTCTAGGAGATAATTGATTATGCAGGGTGTTGTCCTAGTTATTAAGTACTCTACATTTCAGAATTGAAAGACGGTAGAATTGTTTGATGAAAGTTTCAGTCAGAGAGAATTTATATGTTTGGATTTTCTAATTAATACAGATCTTACTGTGTCGGCAAAATTTTTACTGTGTCGCACGCATAAAAATTGAATCGTTACTGTGTCAGAGAAAATTTTAGCAAACGAGAGCAACACAGTAAAACAGCTTATGGAGAACCCTACAAACTAGTACTATTTCTTCCTTTTTGAAGGGTTCAACCCATCACTTTAGAGTGTTTTTCTACATCCCTAGCTTACAAGGCAATAAATATGATGATTCATTATATATATGTACACTTTGTGGGTATATATTGTTTAAAATAATGTTCCTCTCAAGAATTTTTCACTCATATGGAGACATCACCACTTGCTGGTGGAGAGCAGCAAATTTTGTCCTATACTCGGCACTCAGGGCCATTGAGCAGGGAGGGATCTTTATTGTGCCAGTACCTACTGTGACATGGGACTTGCCTCATTTATCCGAATGCTTTGGTTCCTAGTCAATTTGTCGGGATATGTGAAGCGTCCGGATACCTGAATCACCAGTTAAACAGGACAAAATAACATTTAAAAATTCTGTCCCGACAAAAAATCGTCCGGATACTGAAGCATCCGCATATCTGGGGTCCGGATATCTGAAGGTCCACTGTACTTAACTACAAGAAAATGAGGGTGGAACTTTTTTTCTGGATTCGTCTCAGCATTACCAACATTTTATCAAAAATACAAAATATGGAATGTGGCTACCTAAAATTGATGTGCGCATGCCTAAAAAACATAACTTCTATCTTATATAACGTATGCTGTAGATTCAAGTTCATAATTTATAAAAGTTTGATCTGATTAGCAAGGCTATAGTTATAACATTAATTTCAGATTTTTTTTACCTGTTTGTACCAGAGGATTAATGAAGAGGACAGTTTGCTGTAGGTCCATTCTTTTTGTCTTTTTAAGGCATCTGCCACTGGAAGCAATGAACATGCATTAATTGCAATATCCTAGCAATAAAATGTATATTTATTTGTGAGACATTATTGAAAACTATATCTTGTTTGCAATATCCATTCTTCAATTACTTTTACACAAGCAGTCCTAATGATACATGTTTCAAAAACCTTTTTCTCTCAGTCAGTAAGAATCATCATGAAAAATTTTATTCAATGCACTGACTGACTGCAAGAGATACACATCCACAGTAATGAATTTGGCAGGATCAGATACCAACCCAGTTATCTTTGAATGTACACAATACCAGCTAGTGGGCAAACTAAAAAAATTGTCATTATCTAAATCTACCAACTATGGGCAAGTTTCAAAAATACCTTTATTGGTTTGCTTGATATGCAAAAATGGTGAAACCCATTGAAACATGAAAATTTTAATATTGAAATTTTGAAAAAATGATAGAATAAGTCACACAGGTCACTGATGTCAAAAATCAGTCAGAAATAACATTGAGAAAAATTTTTCAATCTGGTTATTCCATCTGTGAGTGATTTTGTTTGTATCCTGTTTATCATTTGTCCTCATTGTTTGAGTCATTGTTGAACAAACAAAGATAATGCTTGTAATTTGTTGTCATGATGCTGTGCTTAAACCAATAAGATACTGCCGTAATTAATAACATGTTTGCATTTTACTTATACATACAACAATATTTCAGTGTGTTTGCCCCATGTGTAATAAATAATGACAAAATCACCCTGTGGGTATTTGACAATGAGAATTGGTACTGTCTACACAAATTAAAGTGTTATATAATCTACAAAAGGTGAAAAAGTAAAGAAGGAAACCACAAAGCCCAGCATCCTCTCTATAGAGAAAAAACATAGGTAGCCAGACTGGTTCTAAGTAACATTGATTCATATCCAGACTGGTTCCAGGTAACATTGATTCATATCCAGACGGATTCCAAGTTACATTGATTCATATCCAGACTGTTTCTAAGTAACATTTATCCATATCCAGACTGGTTCTAGGTAATATTGATTCATATCCAGACTGGTTCCAGGTAACATTGTTTCATATCCAAACTGGTTCTAAGTAACATTGATTCATATCCAGACTGGTTCTAACATTGATTCATATCCAGACTGGTTCCAGGTAACATTGATTCATATCCAGACTGGTTCCAGGTAACATTGATTCATATCCAGACTGGTTCCAGATAAGTCTTTGATAAACTTTTTACAAAATATTGGTATTTGAGAAACTCGAACGACTGATTTCCTAATATTTTTTGCGTGATGGTTTGCAGGTATGAGGTCAAATTTATGATGAGAAGAAGGCAAAACATATGTGACAACTTAGTTTTATCATTGGACCTTAATGTTGAAGAGTGGGGTCATGAATTTTGGCTTTTATTATCATACCATCAATCTTTTGCTTGATATCTAGGAATTTAAAAGAATTCTGATCTGAATGTTAAATTTATTAAAATGTTTTGGCCACACTTTTCAAACCACAAGTCAAAATAATTTAGGAGTTTCACAGAAAAAGTCGAAATTTTTGTAAAAAAAGTTTAGGAAAATAAAAGCTTTATAACCCACTTGACTTTAATCCTAAGCAGACTTTTTTTGAAAATAAACCATTATATCTTTAGAATTTTGAGTTTGAAACCTTCATTATTTAGAAAGGTGAACACAATAATCTGTAATCCTAGAACTGCAGATATTCTTTGGAACATAAGTACTGTATGTATACTTTAAAAAGTGGGCTTCATATTTTAGCGTCTTGGCACAGACAAAGATGCTCTAATTTATGAACACCGTTAACAAGTCATTCAATAAATTCAATACATGGAACAAACCTTTGTAGCGCTTATTCATGATTATGCCAATAATTTCATACCTGGTGATTGCGCTTTAATTTTGAATATGCCAATATTTGTACATGTACAGTATAATCACATGCAAAACTGTATGTAGGCATCTTCAAACAAAGAAAGTTAATAATAGCAATTTTAAAATGTTAAAGGTTGCCAGTCTACGGCTATTGACAAAGTACGTGCTGTAAGAATGTCTTGCTTTGTCTGCCTTTGTAATTCTAAGGTACACAATAACTGAAGATTTTTTCTTTGTAGAAAATGTTTTCAGAGTCTACTCAAAATCCTGGAGGAAGCAGGAAGACCTTCATGTGTCTCATAAAATTCCTCACTGATATGGTGCCTTTTGAGTCCTCATCACATTTAAAAGTACGTTGTGGCATTTATAAAATAAATCTTACCTAGGGTATAAAAAAAACTTGTGAGGCGATAGTTCGACAATTTTTCTAGCCAATCATGTCGGGCCAAAGCTATGTTTCTCTTAATATGCATATATTAGCAATTCTGTTTAGTGGTAATTTGTTTAATAATAAGTGTATAATTCTTAGTAATTAACTTTCATCAGATCTGATTGTATGTTTTTGTGTGTGCAGAATACCTTGTAAAAATAACAAGCACAAAAAACACATTCAAATGACACCAACAAAGCGACACAGAAGCTATATACTAACAATTTTGAATACAGCCTATGTAGTGTACAAGGGGACCCCGGAAGAAATATATTGTAGATTGGCAAATAATCACGATGGTTTTAATTTCACTATGCTCGCGATTCGTCATTTTTCTGCGAAATTAAAACCCATCATGAATGCTGTCATTGGTCTTAACAAATGTTATAATGCGTATATGAAATTAAAATAGAGTTCATGCAGCGTGAAATTAAAACCATCGCGATTGGTACTTTTTAAGAAATCGTGAAATTTTACCACCATGGAATTAAAACGATTTACAGTAGATTGCTGTATATAAACAATTTACACTGCAAAAGGCATGGCCCAAAATGGATGATCACTGAAAAATTACCATTGAATGAAATAAAATTTTGTCTCCCGTAATTAATTTAAATTCAAATAAAAAAAAATGTGATGAAATGCTTTTTTCCCTGTTGTAGGCCCACATTGTAAGACCCCCTTATGTACCTCCAAAGTGTAGAGAGCTTTTCACAGACTACATCATGTTAGCGAAAACCAGACTTGCTGATTTAAAGGTAATACAAATGTGATATCTTTGTACAAGAGATTGCATGTAATTGATAAAATTTTCCTGATCCAGAATATAGTGCTTTGCTTATAATTTCAGCAACCTTTGGATGCAGAATCTGAAGACCAGGACCAAGGAAGCAGGAAAAAGGTTTGACATTCTTTTGACAGTGTACAGTATTTAAGACTTGATACCTGAAGACAAAGTTAGGGCATGGTTATTGCGAGTAGAGTTGCATCTTCTAAAATTGTAAAATTCATGGGCATTGGATCAGGTGTTTGGATGTTAGGGCAGGGCTGTATTAATCATATAGGAGTAAAGTTTTAATGTGCTAATTCTTAAAAATTGTATGTGTTCCTCGGTACTGGGTAGACAAACAAATAACACTGTTACGATAGACACTGGTGCCTCTTCCAATTTGTTTGTTGTTGAAATTCATGGCCTTTGGGTTTATGAGTTCTGTGTTAAAAAGGGCTATTTTGATCATATAGCGATTAGTGAAAATGCATTAGCTCCTTGCAATAAAGAGAAAAATCCAGTAAATGGTTATCATAAGTATGTTACTTCCAAAAATTGTGAAGTTCATGGATTCTGGGTTAGGGGTGGTTTAAGCAGACATACTAAGTACATGATTGTAGTGAGATCTCTGCCTAACTTTTGAAGGTTGTGACCCTTGGTCAGGGTTTTAATGCTAGAGCATAGCTCTATTGATAATGTAGGAAATATTCTTTTATCTGCATTGAGAGAGGTTATTCTCGCATAATTATTCATGTATGCTATTGATTACTGAGACTATTGTAAATGATGGTATTTTGAATGAAAGAACTACATAAGTATTTTATTTTGAATGTATAATACATCAATTCTAATTACAGTTTTAAGGTGGTATGGGATACCAGACTCACCTACAAGTAATGTTTCTTCAAGTTTGTACATGTAGTATAATGATATCCAGCCTGAATCATTGCCCTTCAAAGGAGAGGCTCTTGAGTGTTACAAATGGATAAATAAGGGGGGAAAGCATATCTGGCTCTGAGATATTTCTATGTTTATTAATATTAAATCATTAAAATGGCTATGATGTTAAATTTTTGTTCATTTTAGAGCTGAAAATACTGATGCATGTAGTGTGAATTAGATATGAAGTGTAATTTCATATCTGTAAAATGAAGGTTAAGTTAATATTGTAGATGAATGAACAGATAGAAGAAGATATCCAGAAGGCATTGGTTGTGTTTGAGTCCACCAAAAAAATTCCAACATCAATCATGGAAGCAAGGTAATGGAATATTGATGAACAGATATTGTACTACCGTATGCACTCCTCTATATGTCAGTCCGCCTTTAAGTCGGTTGAATTTTTAAAGCTTATTGTCATGCATACAGTTTTGGAACAAAATTTAATTCCCAAAAATCCGACTTGTAGGCGAGTACATACGGTACCGTAAATCTGGAAATTTTTACTGTAGATAAATTTTTAGCAAATTTGCGCGTGCACTGCATTCGCAAAAATATTTTTCTTAAAAATAAATCAACATGTAAACAAAACTGAATTTTGCTGACAGCTTGTGTCTATTTTTAACTCAGTGAACAGGTGTTCGTACATTATAAGCACTGGTCATTTTAAGAAACCTGTTTATACTACAAGCTAATTACCTGTGCGTGTAAATTGCCCTCATTATATTTAATATCGTTCGATGGTTTGACAGGCACTAAGGTATTATGTCTCCATTTAATAATTTTGCCAAGAAAGAGTGACCAGTTATTTTAACCAACCATGTAATAAATAAACACGGGCGATTACTCCTCGAACTCAGTGCATTAATTATAGAGTTCCAAATGTATAGATGGCGTGTAAATTTTATGTGAGAAAAAACGTGGAGAAAATTAGGCCTAATTGAATTTTCGTCTTAATTTGGATTATATTTTAGGTTAAAGGCATACACAACCTCAAAAAGGTTTGTTATAATTAATTTGGAAGTTATTTTCAGTGCAAATGCTTTTGTATTCTTCAAAATTGTTTCGGAGCGAATCTGTAAATAATTCTTTGCTACGTTGCGACTGCGAGTATATTGGTGGTATTCTTACTACATGTGTACAAACTTATTTGAAATAGAAACTGATATGAAAATCTTAAGTGCTTTTTATTTTTAGCGCCAATGTCAATTCGCAAAATTTTGAAACGTGAAAATTAATCTATAGCTTTTTGACCTAAATTCGCAAAAATAAATCGACGTAAAAATTTCCAGATTTACGGTATTATTTATTCTCTAGCATAAATAAGGCAGGTTCATATAGTGTTTGTCATCATTTTTATGTCTTCCATCAGTCCATCACATTAAAGATACAAATTGTCGTGGCGCAGTGGTTAGAGTGTCTGCTCTAGAGTCGCGGAGTAAGGAGTTAATCCTTATGTCCAGGGTTTGAATCCCACTGTGGGATGTAGAGACTGATCCATCGGAAGAGACCGTATAAATATAGGTCCCGTGTTGCAGTAGGTGCTGGTATAAAAAGATCCCTCCCTGCTCAATGGCCCTGAGTGCCGAGTATAGGACAAAATTTGAAGCAAGTGGTGGCGTCTCTGTATGAGTGAAAAATTCTCAAGAACAATGATCAATAACAATCAATCAATAAATCAATCAACGATACAAATTAATGAAAGCTATTCAACTGATCTTCTGTCCTTGAAGTTATCTGATTTTCTAACCTTGACTTTCTTTGTGTTTTTGACCTTTCTATTCCTATTTCTATTCAGCTCAATTTCTAAGCAGTTGTGAAATGCATTTTAATCAAAAGTCTTACACTGAAACATGGTTGTGAAACCTATCCAACTGTATCATAATTTTCTTACAATGAAATTCCCTACGACTTTGACTCTACTACTCCTCATTTTAAATTTATCAATCAAAGAAACAATTCCAGATATTTTCTTCAAACACATCTTAGATTTGAATTAATAAGATGTATAGAGCTGTGACAAAATTTTCTGACCTTGACTTTTAATATGTTCTTGACCTCTCTAGACATTGTTTTGCATTAATCATAGTAAAAAACAAACTGTCCTTAATGTATTCATCAAGCTTCATACAAAAATACAGCTTGACAAGAAGTTCAGCTGTATCATAATACATACTATGATCTTGACCTTCCCTATGGCCTCAACTTAACAGACTTTTTTGTGCTCCATGGATCTTATATCTGCATAGAACATAAGTTCTTGGCAAACCATGCATTTTATAGAATTTTTGTACCATTTTTTTGCCTTCAGTGTAGCAACCAAAAACTTTTTTGTTACTGCATGATTTTTAAACAATTGAATACTAAGTAAATTTTAATTTCTTTCAGATAAAAGCAGAAACAAAAGTACGAGGGTTGTCCTGTAAAATCGTGGACAAGTTGTCTAGTGTAAAAAATAAACATCACTGCGTCCTGAAATTTTCACTACTATTTAGTACATATTTTAGTAATATACACAGCAAATTTCAGATAAATATATGCATAAAAAAACAAATTAATATGTGATTTTATGCCATGTATTGTAGTAAGTAAGTAAGTAAATTTTATTTATAGTCGGACTACATACACATAACAGAGAACATGAGCTATAAAGCTCTTTTACCGACTAGAAACATAAAAAAACATATTTATAATAAAATGTACATATATACACATAAGAGCACAAATATCACATTAAAGTTTCACAAAGACAGAAGTTCATTTAAACACACAAGTGTAACCAAAGACATTGATAAACAGACATAAAAAGAAAAGAAAGAAATAAAAGACAAAACATTTGAGCAACACACAAAGAAAATAAAAGAGTCAACAGAAGAGAACAACAAGTAATTAAAACAAATGTCATGCACACAAACAAGGAGGAAAGGTTAAGAAAGCACAATACTGTAAAAATAAAAAAATAAATAAATAAATAATAACTTAAGACGATCATCTATAAAACTGAAAATTAGGTATGAGGCATAGAAGTCTGAAGTCTGCAGGAGCTGCATTTACAATTTAGTTCTCCGCACCAAGTTGAAATGTAATTTGAAAATTGATTATATGAGGAGAATTGCCTGGCTTCATTGGGTAGAGAGTTCCAGAGCTTTGCTGCCTCATACCTAAATGATTTCATCCCATACCTTGTTGTTCTTGGTCTTGGGACCTCTGCAGTATTTGTATATCTAAAATTGTATGAATTATTTTTAAAAACAACCAGATCTTGCAAAAAGACAGGACTTAAACCTTGTAAAATTTTAAAGGTTTCTATAGCAATGGCACGCATTCTTCTGGTTTTCAAAGATGGTAGTTTAGATTTATGTAAAAGACTCTCATAAGAACTTTTATAATCTTCGTATATAAATCTTAATGCTCTTTCCTGAATTTTCTCTATTTTGCGAGTATTTTGCTCAGTACAAAAATGCCATGTTAAGGGGCAATAACTAAAATTTGACATGATAAAAGAGTGATATATTGTAAGTTTTCCTAACTTTGTTAAGTGCTTTCCTAACCGTTTAAGAACATTTAATTGCCTTGCAGCCTTTTTGCACATATTTGTAATATGTGTATCAAAAGACAACTTAAAGTCTATGGTTATACCTAGCAACTTAACTTCATCCTCACAAGGAATTTTGATTCCATCTAAATCAAATACAATGTTTTTACTTTGTGTTTTATTTCCAATAGAAATTGCCTGAAATTTTTCAGGGTTGGCCTGCATTTTATTTGAAGAGAACCATGTAATGAGAGATCTACTATCATGTTCTAAAGCTGCTACCACCTGTTCTAGAGATTTATCAGACTTTGATAGGGTGTTATCATCTGCATAATTGTAGAGGTTACATTTATCTACAAAGAAAAACAGGTCATTTATAAATATGTTAAATAACAGGGGACCAAGAATAGATCCTTGTGGGACACCTTTAATGATGTTTAACATGTCACTAACATGATGCCCTAATTTAACACATTGTTTTCTATGTGAGAGGTAGCTATAAAGCATTTCTTGTGCTGATTCAGATAGTCCATAGGCTTTTAGCTTCAAAAGAAGTAGTTCATGGGGAAGGCAATCAAAGGCCTTGGAAAGATCCATTAAAATAGCTGCAGTGTATTCATTTTTATCCAGGGCATATTTCCAGTCTTCAATAACTCTCAACAGAGTAGACTGACATCCAAAACCTGACCGAAAAGCTGATAAAAAAGGATTAAAAATGTCATTAAAAAAGTTTGTTAACTGTGTTTCTATTGCTCTTTCGAAAAGTTTTGATATTGTTGGGAGGACGCTCACTGGTCTATAGTTACCCTTCTCTAAGGTACTATTTTTCTTGTGTATTGGAGTAACCTGAGCAATCTTCAGCTTATCAGGAAAAGTTGATGTTACCAGGGATAGATTAATTATTTTGGTCAAAGGTTTACTGATAACTGGATTAGCAGTATGCAAAAGTTTTGGAGAAATTCTATCAATACCTGTGGCCTTTTTTACATTGATTTTTTTAATATTTTTATTGACAAAATCTTCCTTAATGGGCGAGAAAGAAAATGTACTTGGTTGTGTTGTACCTTGAGTATTAAATATTTTCTCTGATTGCCTTGATACTTGGGTGGTCTTCATCAACCTTTTCATCTGCATTTCCAATGTCTTTGGCTACATTTATAAAAAAAATCATTAAAAATCTCACTTATTTCATTTTGATTATTTACAAGTTTTGAATTTTCTGACAGAGTTACATCATTTTGTGTGAGGGACCCTTTATTTGTTAAAAAAGGCTTCACAGTTGGCCAAAAATCTTTTGATTTAGGTCCCCCAGCACATCTTTCAATAAAATATTGATTTATAGATTTGTTCTTTAATTTGGTTACAAGATTTCTTTGTTGTCTATAGTTCTCCCAGTTCTGGTTTGATTTTATCGACTGATATTTATTATAATACATTTTTTTCTTGTATATAGCCTTACGAAGTTCTTTGTTCATGTATGGCACTTGCTTTGTTAATATTTTCCTTTCTTTAAGGGGTGCATGTTTATTGGCTACATCTAAAAAACAATTACTAAAACTTTCATATGCCTCATTTGCATCGGTGCTATCAGATAGTACAGATAGTTTATCTTCTAATTCCAAAGTAAAAAGTTCAGCATTGAAATTCTTAAAACTTCTACACATTCTTGTCTTTGTTTCTCTTTCTCTGATTTCAATATTTACCTGAACAGAAATAAAATTATGACAGTCACTAATTCCAGTTCCAAAATTACATACTTTGCCACATTTATCATTTTCATTTGTTATAATAACATCTAAAAGAGATGGTTTCCCAATCTTAGTAAAACATGTTGCTTTTTTAACAATATTCTTGGCATCATGTATATCACATATGTCACATAGAACAGAACTTTTATTCTTGTCAAGCATGTTGAAGTTTAAGTCACCAACTATGATGTAGTTGTCATATCTACTTATGATTTTATCTATAGTTTGACTGAAGTCATCACTAAATACTGTGTCTTCCATCTGAGGCGGTTTATAAGCTCCTGCAAAGAACCATTTATTACCATTTGATGATTGTATCACCTTACGGCGCATGGATTATAGCGTCAAAGTGTCTAAAACAGCGTCACGTTTTATCTTTGCTGAAAATGAAGTTGGATAAGTCCGACTTAAATCTAGGAATTTCATTGATACACATTCTTTAGTCTCCATAAACAGTCGAAGAACATATTGGCACACTCATGCGATCTTCTGACGATTTATCAGTAAGTTACAGACAATATTCTCACCATCATTCAACTAATAGAAAATCTCATATTGGCGGTCTACTGTTACAGCGTCTTTTGCTATTACATTAGGAGTTTGTCCGTATGTTTTGTACTCCCCAGGGACTCGATCAAAAAAGACTTCGCTAAAAAAACTACTATTTCATTTGTATACTTAAGATATGGTGATATTTTTATAATCTTTTTTCTCCTATGGTCATTTCAAGTCTCTAAAGGTGTCATTACAACATCGAATTAAAACGGAACTGCTCTCCGGTGCGCCGTAACGTCATAAAACGTCGCCATGTTTCATATGTTGTGTTTACCACTTTCCCATTTCGATTACTCGAGAAACTGCTAAAAATTAACCAAATGCCTTAAAATTTTCAGAAAGACTACAAAATTGATTGTGGAATTGAATTAGAATAATTTTAATCCAAATCCTATGTATTTAAAACTTTTATTTCAAATTCAAACTTGTGTATTCTTTGATAAAACCTTGGTTTTTTGTCCGTGAGCCGTAGGACAATACCCCGTGCACATTCAAGCATAACAAAATCTTTATTTTTGACTATATATTATCAAAAAAATTATAATGCACTTAAATATGATAAAATAACATTTACTGAAATTTTCAGCTTAGTGCGCCCATTACTTTTTGAGAAAAACGCTTTGTCCACGATTTTACGGGACAACCCTCGTATATTTCTCTCATTCTTGACCTTTATTTTATTTTCAGCATATTCAGGAAGCCCTACTATGTGGGCAGATTTTTACCCGTCCTCCTAAAGCCAAGGGCTGTAAGTATATCTCATGTCAGTACAGTATCATTTGTCTTAGTAAGCAGATTCCAATTATTGTTATGATTGATAATGTATTCCATCCAGTGTTAAAGGTGCCAATTTTAAGATGTTTGAGGTTGATCCCAATTTATATGTAAAATCAATGGAAAGAGAAATCTTACTGACAAATGCCAAATCTCACTGACAAATGTAATATATAATACTGAGAGATAACAATACAGGTAAACAGGTCTGGTACTAATAGTCAAATGAGTAAGTATTCTTTTATAAAACTAGAGGTACTGTGAGCGATGAGCTCACTAAATGATACCCCCCGCCTCCATATAGTTGGCAAAGTCCATGTTTTACTGTGGCCGGAAAACCCAAATTATGAGTCGGATCAAAAAGTAAAATAGGAGGTGCACAATGGCAATATGTAATAAAGATTCTATGAAAGTTTCATCAAATTTCCTTCAGTGGTATGAGAGGAGTTGTGGATAAGAGATGGGTACCCCAAAGCGTAACAGACGGACGGAAGGACGGACGGACGTACAGACGGACGGACGGAATTAACGATTACTATATACCCTCCCGCTTTTCAAGCGGGGGGTATAACTACTTGTATCTAAGCCTTATATCAATTTCAATGGGCTGCTCCATTGTCGAGTTAACTTTCAGGTTGTTTCATGGCACTTAAATATACCCAAGTGTTAATAACGTTGAATTGATGATATTGTGTGGCTGCATTTTGTGGCTGCAGTTGGGACCATTGACTTACTGAATACAGAATAGACAGAATCTGGTCTACTCAGAATATTTTACTTAAAAATGGGATATGCCAGAGACTAAAAATGTGCATGGGACTAAAATATAAAGCCAAAATGTAAAAAAAATTCTAGAGTACTCAGAATCTGGATTAAACAAATTATACTGAATATATGATATCAGACAAAGAATGGTTAGTTTTGAGATTGATTCAAATTATGCCTTGCTATGTGTAGTTAAAATAATTTATTTATTACTGTATTATTTAGCTTCCAGACATTCCAGATTTGAGAATGAAGTTCATTGATACATTGAAATTGTAAGTACCGTTTTTGTTGTATGTTTTTTGGACACAAGTATTAAAATGTTTTTTAATTGAAAATATGACTGAAAGACATCAATTTTTTATTGAAAAATTAATGGCATTAATGGGGGGGGGAGAGTCAGCAAGTGAAAAGTGGATTAAAATTCAGAACAATACATGTATGAATTGATCTTTTGAGTAGAGTGGAGAAAATTCCATTGACTCTGTATAACAACTACATCACAGCTTGTAAAGCAGAATCATCCAGGCTTTTAGAAGGTATGTCCAGCTAGGATATTGGAAGAGGTAATTCTATGTAAAGTCATCAAACATCTTTATAAGATTTAAATAACCTGTTGATACTTGTTTCTTTCGTCAGGGGTATTCCTGGATGAAGAGGAGGATATGGACATGGAATTGACCGAGACAGAACAGTTACAGATGAGGCTGGATCAGCTTCTTAAAGCCATACAGGAAAATCCCAGCAATAGGAGTAGGTCATGATAGGGTGAATAGGTTGATACATATTAGCAGTCAAAAGGGCTCAACATCTGGTGGCCAGAAAACTCAATTGGTAGAGCAACTGGCTGACTGGAGATTCAGTGGGCCCAGGTATAAAATTGGTCCAGCCCATCATCCATATTTTTCTTTCTGGTTACAGTTTTGTGACCATGATTATTGCAAAGCTTGAAAGTAATCGAATGGACTTGTTACATATTGCACTGTGAAGTTCCATTTATGTTTAACTTTGGAAGAAGTTATTAGCTTTCCAAAACCTTAAGAAAATTTATTTGTGAGTTAGCAATATGTTCTTAAGTAAGCAAGAAGTTTTAAAATACTCATTACTTTATTTAATGAGAGCGAAATTATTAGCTGCACTGTGCATTGAGGACTTTTTTGTTGCAGTGATTGAGCAGTGTTCATTAGTAAGGGAGAAGTTATTATCTTGTTTGAACTCTGAGGACAATAGTGAATGTAGTAATGCCTGTCTCCTCCTGAACATGGATGCTGCAGACATCTCTGTCCCAAGTATAAAGGTATAATTCCAACCTTCATTTTATCTATTGATTTCCCGTGTTTTGATTGGACGAGAACACATTTAAGAAAATTTTTACACATCGATAAATTTTTTCAATCAGAACTACTTTCTTGAACAAGCTTCTAGGTCATCGTATAAACAATGAAAGCAGTTATTTCTGGTCTGGTTTGGCTAAATTATGAAAACAGGAAACTTCAAATTGATTAATTAAAACAAAACTGGCAACATACTAGACTGCCCAGCTGACAGACGCCATGAAAATGTTCATATTATTGTACGATCACGAGTGTGAAATTTTAAAAATCGCTATCTCAAAGTTCAAAATACGAAGAAAATCGGCTCAGTTTGTATCGTTTTGACAGGAAAAGGAAACGTACCTCAAACTCTTGCCCTATTAGCATCAAATTCATATTGGCCTTCTATATTGTTCCTCAATCTTTTGAACAAACAAGAGCAAATCGAAGGCGTCGTCGGTCTGCAACTTTCGCTATGAGAGTTGTCGTTTATGTCAACATGGCCATGGTCAAGGACGAACTATTCTGAAGTAAACTCATAATTACAATATTTGTTGACTTAAACAACATTCGATAAGTCTTTCTATTAAAGTTTATTTATCGATTGTTTTGACAATTTAAGCTGAATTCTATCGAAATTCATCTCGATTACGTTCCTCTGCAGTAGAATGTATTCCTACGCCGTCCAGAAATAAATTGTATGGAGGCCTCAAAGAGAAATAATTTAAACATTTTTAAAAATTTGATATTGGAATTATAAGAATTAAACATTTCTTTTTGAAAAAATTATCAATGTGTAAACTCTTGACATTTTACTCACAAACTTAACATAAAAGTGCTTCGCACTTTTATTTAGTTTGTGAGTAAAATGTCAAGAGTTTACACATCGATAAATTTTTCAAAAAGAACGTTTAATCCTATAATATAAAATGGAATGGTTTATTTATCAAAGAGTAGTAAATTCCCAAAGAGAAATTCAAAAAAAGCTTTGTTGTGCAATGTATATGTGTGCTTGATTTTAAACGTGTTAAAATAAGGTCTGTATATCAGGACACATGATTTGTTTATATTTATGTTTAATGAATTTGTTGCATCAAGATAGATGTAAAATACTTGTTTTCTCTGATGATTTATCCAAACTCTGTACAATGACTTGATACTTTTGGATTCTTCAGGTCGTGGATCAAATTCTGGAGTTTTTAACATCAGCTTGTCAGACAGTTAACAACAAAACAGATTCTGTGTCATGGCCACAAGATTTCTTCACTGTTCTCAAAGAAGTAAAAGAGTTGCACTCTGCACTACTTATAAGAATTTGGAAACTTGTTATGGAACAGGTAAATTATGAGAGATCTAACTGCTGAAACATTCAATTTTAACCAAATTTTCTGTATACACGTAGTCGCTTGCTTGGCGCAGTAGTTAGATCATCTGCTCTAGAGTTGCTCAGTAAGGAGTTGATCCTTACATCAGGGGTTCGCAAGTGATGGCATCTCCATTGTGGCATTCATGGGTATTTTTTAATTATTTGTAGTATGTCTCTTTTAGGGCTTTGAGTTGGAATGTCATCACATCAAAACCCTTGGCTTTCTTCTGGCATATCTACATCACATTTACCTGGAATCTCTTGAAGTAGAAATAGTAACATGCCAGAATAGCTGCCAGACACTGCCTGGGAACTTTGTGAACTTAATTTGGCAGGAGCTCCCAGTAACTACAAGCAAGTGGAGGAAGTTTTCATTGAGGTGAAACAGACCTTAACAGAGGCTTTATCTTACAATTGTTGACGAGATTGGCATTCACGTTGTTAGATTAGATTTGTATTGTTTGTCAAGGAATTTTGTAAGATATTACATACTTCTGCCAACTTATACAGGGTTAAAATCAAATTTTAAAGATTTAACAGAACATGAATAAACTTAGAAGTCGATGTAAACATTCTTTTCATATACCACAAGGAAACCAGAGGTATAGGGCTTACTCTGGCAAATGCTTGTTTAGAAGCCTATGACTCTTATGCCAAGGCAAAGAATGGTTCACAAAGAGGGTTAAAATTTTATAGAGAACTTCATTGAAAATTGATTAAGAAATCTCCCTTTCTAGAACTTTAATATGACAAGAAATATTGCTAAATCTGAAAGGATGTATTGTTGTAAAATTAACATATACCTGTACCTGTACCAGTGTACCTGTACATATACTGTACATGTACAATTTATGATATGTAAAAATTTACCCTGTGACACAGGTGTGACTGATAACTTTGGTCACTTAATCTGAAATGAAATATAAATTCTATTACTTTGACTGCACGATTTCTTTTACAGATTAATGATGGAATATGTCAGCAGTTTGTCAAGTATGAATGGCATTGCCATTAAAGAGTTTCTGCCAGACACTTTCTTATACAAGGTACAGTAAAACTCTTTTAGTACAAACACGGATATAGCGAATTCACTGATATAGCGAAGTTTTTCTGGGTCCCCGGCAAAATTCTTAAAAAATCTTTTTAAAATTTTACGGTTAAAACGAACTCTGATATAACGAATTTACGGATATAGCGAAATGATTTTGAGTCCCGATCAGTTAAATATAATGAATTATACATCTTTCATAATGAACTTTCAGATATCTCAAAATTTGATAAATTGAGCTGACTTTATTTTCTTTTAGCATTTGTATATAAAATTCAATTCATAATAAAATCTTAGTTTTCGAAGGTATGTTTTGTAATATTTGCTTCCCTAACATACGAGGGACGTTCAATAAATAATGTCATTGGGGCTCGGAAAGAAGCAAAGAACGCTTTTCAATGATTTAGTATTCATGATTTTACTTATCAATCTCATTTGATTAAAACAGATGTCCGTAAAATTTTTTATCTAATTTCTGATTGTATTTAGAAGTCATTATTTGGTATGACCCTTAGTATACTGGAAAATTGCAGATCCAATGATTTCTTGGACTTGTTTCTTCTTTCTGAAAGGTGGTATTTCAAGTTATGAAATAGAAACAGGTCAAAAGGTCAAAGATCTGGCGAATATTGTTAATGTGAAAAAATATTAACTTTCTTTTTATCCCGAAAACCCCTTTACTCTTCAGGGGTGCGGGTTTGGACGCTGTCGTGAAGAAATTTATTATAGTGGATTCCTGATTCTAGGTCCTTCCTCTAATAAACCTTTCGATTTTTTTGCAAAAGAATTACTTTCTAGACTATGCCAGACAATAAACTGTCTCCCCGAATACGAAATTGAACAACAGTACCACTAATATTTAAGAAAATTGCATAAAAATCTGTCTTTGTGCTCTTGCATATTTTGCACATCTCGGACCATTGCTGTTTTTATCACATACATCTTATGGAAAATTTTGTATTGAGTGTTTTAAGCAATAGATTTATGTTCCATTATCTATTTGAATATGAAACAAACAAGGATAACTACAATTACTGCTGCTTTAAAATAATTTTTAAGACATTTCTACACGCTGTCGTTTTCACTCATTTTTCAAAATATGGGGTGATCTTTGAGTACCAAGCTTTTTTACAGTCAAACGTTTCTTATAAACATTGTAAACTACTCCCGATATGATGTCTATCAATTTTGCTATGTCTCTTAAAGTCAGTCATACATCATCAGATATTATTTGTTAAAATTGGGCAAATAGTACATAAGTTGTTATAATTTTTGTTGGCAAGGACGGTACCAATTTTTGATGCCCATTATGTAATTTTTTATCACTGAAATCCACTTACTTATTTTTCTATAAAACAGGCACTGGTTGATGTAAATGTCACATATTTCAGTGAAAATTTCTTTGGGATTTTTAACACGTTTCACAGCAACTTTAATGAAGCTTTTATTTTCACTCTAGTTTCCTGATTCTTTACCATTCATTTATAATGCAGTGTCTCGAATAGCCCTTGTTTCCAAGCTTCTCACAATGAAACTATGTGATGAAAAGTGGTCACATCAACTGTTATCAATTCATTAGATATTCAATAATGACATAGCTTAATGTCATGTGATTTCTATGTTGTATGTCATCGAGCTAATGACATTATTTATTGAACGTCCCTCGTATTTGGTAGTAATACTTGAAGGAAAATATGCATATTGCAAATTCGCTAAGTATGGATACACGAATTCGTTATACGGATATAGCTAATTGAAATCACAGGTCCCCAGGACTTCGCTATATCCGAGTTTTACTGTATTTGTGTGTTTAACCAAACAGAATGACTTAAAAATGTGTTCTCTCATTTAAATTGTCTTCATAAAAATATTAAAATGACCTAATGTCTGAATAAAATAAAACTGGCATATACACCTACAAGTCACTTGTCTTTTGATTTCTAAAGAAATAAGGTTTCACTGCATATGAATTTTGTTTATTTATACCATTATCATATATGCACGTTATGCACTCAGGTATACTGCCTTTTCCTTTGAAAGAGCCCATTGGTGATTGTAGAATATTATTTTCAAGTTTCAGTTTTTGTATCATCACATCAAATATTTAAATCATGGAGACCAAAGTGTTGACGAAATCTCACAACTATCAGAAGAAATAAAAACTGCTTTATATAGAGTAAAGGTTTGTAAAAATTTCTCTATTGAAGTAATATGTTAATTCATAATTTTCCTGTCGTGGAAAGTTTTTTTTTTTGTTCAATTATATTTTACTCAATTAGAGTTTAAAAAAAAACTTAATAACCAAATAAGAAAAAAAAAAACCACTACCATATGATTATATTGGCAAAGTCCATGTTTTTTGCTTTGGCTGACCCAAAATAAGCGTCAGATGAAAAAGTTAAGTTGAAAGTTACAATGACACTATGTAATGAAGAATCCATGAAAGTATTAAATTTTATTAGCTCTTCTGAGCCAAAGGCTCAAAGAGCTAATGCTATGGCCATTTGTGCGTCGTGCGGTGTGCGTTAACTTTTTAGAATATGGGCCATAACTCAAGAACCCTTTGGCCAATCAGTGTCAAATTTGTCACAGGGTATCCTTGGCCCAAGGGCTACCATTTATACTAAAATAAGGGTTGGGACCCTGAATCAAGGGGAGATAATCAGGATAACAAAAGAAAAAGTACAGGTTGCTAAAAAATCTTCTTCTCCAGAACCACCAGGCAGATTTTCACCAAACTTACATACAAGGATCAGGATATGTTGAAGATTAAAAATTGTTCAAGGCATGACCCTGGGGCAAAGGGTGTGGTCTCAAGGTCACTTTAAAGTTGACCTAAATTTACAGTTAATAAAAATGTTCATATTTTGCTTACTATAAGGACTAGGATCATCAAATCTTGTAAGTTGATGCATCTTAGGACTTCACATCATGTTAACTCCAAAGTAGGTCACGGTGACCTACTTTTTAAATTTTGCGGGCATTTGTTTTCAAATTGATTTAAAGGCATATTTTGGAGACTTTAAGGCCTATGATCATCAAACTTAGTCAGTTGATGCATCTTGGGTCCTTGAACAACGTCAACTTAAAAGTAGGTCACCGTGACCTACTTTTTGAACTTTATGACTTATCCTTTTCAAAACATTTAATCCCATTATTTCAGGCACTGAAAGGGTTAGAATCTTTAAATCTTGTAAGTTGCTGCATCATGGGACCTTAAAACATATTTAAGAAAAAGTAGGTCACTGTGACCTACTTTTAGAATTTTGCAGGCATTTGTTTTCTAATTGTTTAAAAGGCATATTTTGATAACCTATGACCTATGATCATCAAACTTGGTCAGGAGATGCATCTTGGGACTCTGAAAAATGTCCACCAAAATGTAGGTCACGGTGACCTACTTTCGACATTTTATGGCTATATTTAAGTATCTTAGGTATTTATTGGCTTAGAATCATCAAAATTTGTGAGTTGATGCATCTTGGGTTTTCGGATAGTGACGACCAAAAATTAGGTCACAGTGACCTACTTTTGACAAATTTATGGCTATATTTAAGTATCTCCAGTACTTATTGGCTTAGAATCATCAAACTTTGTCAGTTGATGCATCTTGGGTTTTCGGAGAATGTTGACCAAAAAGTAGGTCACGGTGACCTACTTTTGACATTTTATGGCTATATTTAAGTATCTCTAGTACTTATTGGTTTAGAATCATCATACTTTGTCAGTTGATGCATCTTTGGTTTTTCGGAGAATTTCGTCCAAAAAGTAGGTCATAGTGACCTACTTTTGAATATCTCAGGTATTTATTGGCTTAGAATTATCAAACTTTGTCAGTTGATGCATCTTGGGTTTTCGGATAGCGACGACCAAAAATTAGGTCACAGTGACCTACTTTCGACATTTTATGGCTATAATAAAGTATTCTCCGGTACTTATTGGATTAGAATCATCAAACTTTGTCAGTTGATGCATCTTGGGTTTTCGGAGAATGTCGACCAAAAAGTAGGTCACGGTGACCTACATTTTGACATTTTATGGCTATATTTATGTATCTCTAGTACTTATCGATTTAGAATCATCATACTTTGTCAGTTGATGCATCTTGGATTTTCGGAGAATGTGGACAGAATGTTGACCAAAGAGTAGGTCACAGTGACCTACTTTTGAATATCTCAGGTATTTATTGGCTTAGAATTATCAAACTTAGTCAGCAGATAAATCTTGGGACTCTGAAAAATGTCGACTAAAATGTAGGTCAAGATGACCTACTTTCGACATTTTATGGCTATATTTAAGTATCTTAGGTATTTATTGGCTTAGAATAATCAAACTTAGTCACTTGATGCATTTTGTGATTTCCAAGAATGTAGACCAAAAAGTAGTTCTAATTGGCTAAGAATCATCAAACTTTGTCAGGTGATGCAACTAAATGGGTCTTTAACCCTTTGTGTGCGGGAACCCAATATATTGGGTCTGACGTCACAAACGCTTGCGTGCGGGAACCCAATATGTTGGGTCTGAGTCTGAAATTAGCGCTTCGTCACTTGAAACGTCGTATAAAACGTATAAATGAGCTGTGAATTATTCAGAATCTATCAAAATGTATTATACAACTACAACACATTGAAAAATAGGTAATTAAGATGTGAAAATATGCGAATTGTTTGTGAAATTGTGATTTAAAGTGAAGGTGTTTGGCGTTTGTTACGATGAAAGTCAGTCCGCTATTTTTGGAAACAGGGAAAAACGCGCATGTAATAAATATCTACTAACTTGCTCAAATATAGAGGAAAATAAAGAAATAAATCCAAAAAATAGTTAAATATCAATAATTCTAATAAATTTGTGTTAGTAGACTTAAAATTACTTAGAAATTTTCGATATTTTAGCAGAAAAACTCTGGGTAACTTGATTTGACCTTAACCTTGTGAAGTTCTTCCTGTTAAAACGAAAGTAGGATGCACATGCTACTGAACTTCAGTCTGAAGCATATAGAGAGCTTATATGGTCGGTAAAGTTTTATATTTTGGACATACGGTAGTTATTATTTGTTTATTTGGTGTTTTGTAAGTAGACACACATTACATCGTCTAAATGAAAACAATACTGCGCGAGATTGAACCTGGCAAGTCACAGATGTTTCTCTGGCACGTTGTTTACATACGTAAATCAAGCTTTGCTTTGAAATAAAGGTTAACAAAAATTAATTTGAAGCATCTTGTTAATTAAAACCATTTGTTTTTTTTTAACAATAAATAAACAAATAAATAAGTAAACAATTTTTTTTAAATCTAAAGATGTTGAAAGATAAAAAAGATTCCATCTAATCATGCTAATAAAAGTAATAAATGTGGAGGACCTTGAACATTGTAGAAAATTTTCCAATGAGTTATTGCATTAATAAGTGAGTGAAAAAGAGATATATAGAGAATATATATCCATCAACATATTTTTGTGATCAAGCAAAATTAATTCATGATACACGTATTTGAAATATACACAATATGAATTTTATAATTGACAATCATTGAGTCAATTAAGTGGCCCTAATTACACCTAAAAATTCTGGTTTAAAGCTGCTTGATGTTCCATCTATTTGGGAAAACTTTCAAATATTTTTTTATAACAGTATATGATAAATTGTAAAATTTTTAGCACAATTAAAAATAAAAAATAAACTTGATTTTTTCTATATAGTGTCTTCAAATGTAAGCTAGTTATCAGAAAAGATGCATCGATGCATTTGATCATGAAAATGGTAAAAAGTGATGAAAAAATTTTGAAGTGCTGATTTTCCCTGAAATGACTGTCATTTGTGTAAACTGTGGTATTTGTTTTATTTCAGTCAGTAATAAAATACCATTTTTATTTCCTTGATGAGGATTATATAGACTCTCAATAATTTCAAATCGAAAATATGTTCAGGGATCTTCGGTATCTCGGAGTTAGATTTCTTCAAGGCATTTACATACTCTAGTTTGCATGGGACCTAATTAGTAAGTGAAAATAATTGGTACTACATGTATCAGAATTTTTTTTAAACCAAGTTTAAGAACATGTAACAGGGAGTAATTTTCTTTTTCTTTAAAATAGACTTGCCAGAATAAAGCATGTGGATTAAATTGTACATTTCCTCCACTTTTTATTTTATTAAAAACCAAAAACAGTGAGACTGCCCCAACCTATACATGCACACACAAAATTATAAAATTCACTGGTTAAATAAAAGGTATCTCTACAGTTTAAAATTAAGATGAATTGTCATTTTTGTAGACATAAGAAGGAGATCAGAGTCTTTAGAATGAGTAATTTGTAAATCATATAGACTTGCATGTACATCTGTTCAATAAATTACAATAAAGACTGGGTAATACAGCAAAACTCATTTAGTACGAACACAAATATTGCGAATTTACAGATATAGCGAAGTCAATTTGGATACCCAGCTAAATCAATTTAATTGATTTCTTATACAGTTATAAGGAACAGGCGCAGATCAAGGAATTGAAGTTAGAGGGGGTGCAAAAAATAGGCAAGGGGTCTGGGGGCCGCCTTGAGGCCCCCAGTGGGTCCCGGGCAAAGCCCTGGTGGGGGCCAAGGGGGCGAAGCCCCCGGAAGCTCCTGGTTCTAGAGATTTTGTAGGATAAAAATGGGGTCTACCAAGTAGACTTATTGACATTTTTAGGCCCCCCCCCCCCCCTTAAATCCGCCACTGAACCAATTACAGATATAGTGAAGTAATTTCATAAGTCCCAGTGACTTTATTATAACGGAGTTTTACTGTAGGAATTGTACTTCTAAAACTCAAAAGTACACACTGTACAAGTTTTCACCTATTAATATGTAATATGTCCTCTAGTTTACAAATTTATAAGGCCCAAGAAGCTTCTACATTCCATCCCTTCTAGATATGTAACAGTAAATGAATACAGAAAAAGGCTAAGAATTAAAGATTTGTTGTGAGAATTTTTTTTTAATGATGGTCAAAATTTTTTTTTCTTCAAAAATGCAAATTCTTGTACAATTACTTATTAACAAAGATTACATTTTGGTCTCCAAAGATATGTTTATTTTTAAATATGAAAATATGAATAGTTACTAAGAATACAAAGAAATCCTATTGTGGAAATAAAATATAAATTTCATTACTGTATACAGGGTTATTTTTGCCCCGTGTTATTTTCGCCCTTTTGAACTTGTGAACAATTTTGCCCTGTTTTAAATTCACCCAGTCATAGTTCTGTTTAGGAAATTATGAGGTGTAATTTGAAATTGCACAATCAAGGAGAGGGTGAAAGGGGCAAAAATAAAACAGGGGCAAAAATTTCCCTGTATACAGTTTTAGGAATAATATTTTTTGTTGAAGTAAAAATTCAGGCACATTTAAAACTTGTGTAATAGGAAAGGAGAAAATGTATGGTAACTATGGTTGGACCAGGAATTGAACTCAGGAACCCTGCTTCACTAGTCAGGTGCTCTACCGAATGAGCTACCCAGGTTGATACCCATTACCATTACATAACCATTACATATCACTCCTTAAAGTTATCTTTATCCTTGCAGACACAACCCAAATTTTTATTAGCACCTGACAGAACTTTCACTTGCAAATCCAGAGGGGTCAGTAGCATCAAATATGTAACAAGGAAGGAGAAAATGCACGGCTGGACCATGAATCTAAGAAGGGGCCCCTGCATCACTGGTCAGATGCTCTACTGACTGAGCTTACTTGGCCTATATCCATGACCCATACCATTAAACTTGCATAAACTTAAAAGTATTTCTTGATATATTGATTGAAATTATGGTACATATCTGTCAACCATTAACTAAAATCAATTGAAACAAATCAAAACTGTTATTCACCAGTGACCACATTGAACGAAGTCATTTTTGAAAACATTGTAAATGACTGTTAAAGGGGCTTAAATTTCTAAAATTTAAAGTACTAGTTTTCCTGCTGGCAATTATTGTTGCCAGCCAGGAATAAAACTTCTAAAATAAATGCCACATTTCTTACAGAGTGAGAAGTACTGTGGGAGGAAAGTTGATGAATATGTAAACTTTACAAATAACACAAAGAAATGCATTTTCTTCGATAAAAGCAAAATAAAAAAAAGATTTGAGAATTACTAGAGTATATTTAGGGCTGTTAGATACAAGTCATTAAAAAATAAGACCTCTATAACTTAGTGTAAATGTTATTTTTTTTTTTTTAACATATAATGATATTGACTGCTTTAATTTGAAAATGAATACTAGTAACAGCAATTAGTTCATTGTTGTGCCAATTTGCTCCAAGATTTCCAAGATTTCCCAACCTCGAAAACTGCATAGTCTTTGAGGATCATACTTTCTTATATGATTGCCAATATTTCTTAAAATAATCACTGGTTTTATATTTACAGGCTAACTGAATCTTCAATTTATACTCTTTTTAGTTAAAATCTGAAAAAAATCCATGAACTTGAATCAGAATTCACTTAAACCTACATGAATATATCCCTTACTCAGATAATTATACAGTGACTTTTCACAACATAACGGTATATATAACTTTGAGTTTATCATTGAGTTATTGTTTAAATTAATTTTTTTTTTGGCATAATATTAAACTAAAATTGAATTTTTAAAGCGATTGATTTATTTTTTTTCTTCAAAGTGCAATATTTTCTCTGAAAAATAAAGTTAAAATGCTAAAAAGTCATTTTTAAATAATTTTTGTGAAAATTTGGTTTCCATGGTAACATAAAATATTAGATTTAAAAAAAAATAGTATAGATTTAAAAACACAACATTTGCTATATATTTGCCAAATTTCAAGCAAATTGGTTGTCAACAATTTTAGATATTTGCATTTTAGTACACCATTGTGATAATTTTGTTGATATTACAAAACAACTCAGTCCTGAGGTTACAGCGCACATAAAACAAGTCAGCACACAAAGGGTTAATAGGATACTTAGGGTTAGAGGCTTCAAATACAAGTGATAGGTTGTACAATTTATCAGAAGAGCGATTCAAGGCCCTTGGGCCTCTTGTTCAGTGGTTTAGGAGGAGTTGTGGATAAGAGATGGGTACCCCTCAATATTATGGAAAGATGGCAATCTTTTGCTATGGGAAACCCGAAATTGTGTCCAATCAAAAAGTTACCTGAGCTGTAACAATTTACATATTTTTATAAAATGCTTTGGGGTTGAGAAAAAATAAACTGAATTAACCTTGGTAATATATAACATATTATTATATTCATGTACATAATATGAAAATTGTATATAATTTATATATTAAATCTTTGTAGCTTTCCTTTAGAAGCTGGGTACATCTGGAAATGGAAGTTTCTGTTCCAGAGGATGAATTATCCTATGGAGATTGGTAGTATTTGTCCTTAAAATTAATTCTCTCAAGACAGTGTTAAACCGTTCCTTGATGCCTTTTTTTGTGAGGCCAACAATAAAAAATGATTTGTTTGATGTACTTCAACCGACCAATCAAAATCGCCCCTACCCATGCAATCACTTTTTCAGCACTTTTCATTTTTAGTTGATGATGACCTGAAAATCCTCAAGTATATAAAACACTGCATAACATTCATAAATCTTTATCTACATTTTTACATCTGAAAAATTTATAATCAAGTTGAAGACCTTAACCTGTCCATTATTATTCTACCTCACCTTGTCAAAGTTAAGATGAGCTTATATGCTATACCCCAGCGTCTATAATGGATTTAGCTTTGTTTTAGGAGCAGGTCTTTTCCCCCAAGTAAATATAGACCCTACTTGACCAAACTTGCGTGGATGATACATAGAGATGCATACTACCAGACTTGCTTCAGATGCTGGATCTGAACTGTATTTTCCAGACAAGTGAACAAGGTTAAAGTTTTTGGAGCAGGTCCATTATCAATATCTCTAAAACCAACCCATATCAAACATGCATGGATAATATATCTTGGGATTGACTCTATCCAATCTGCTATGGATGCTCATGAATCTGGCATTCATTTTCAAGATGAGTGAATTTAGCCAAACTCAACCAATGGACTTGGATGATGTACGGATGGACACTTCCAGACTTGCTTTGGATGCTGAGTGGGACATGCATTTTCCTGATGAGTGACTAGGGTAATGTTTCTGGACTAGCTCTGTAATTTTTGGCCTGTTATGATTAAACTTGCTTGAATAATGAACCTTAGGATGGAAATTTACAGACTTGCTCCAAATGTTTGAACTGACTGACATATTTCTTGATAAAAAAGGATATTCATTTAAAAAAAATGAAAACAAATTTAGATGCTTTTGCATTTACTTATGGGTAAGAGTGGTTGAAATCTAAGACCTATATAGAAATTGCACAATGATCACCAATCCCATTTGATATTTTGATTTCTAAGCTGTGTTAAATTGTTATTGATTCTGTCTGGCTTTTTTTACTTCCTGCTAAAAGTGTAATTACATGTATGTCTGCATGATTTTATAAGCAGTAAACGTCTGTAAGATTGTTAAGATGCTTTTTCAAAAGAACATGGTTAACACCTTTACAAGGTGTTAATATCTGTCTGCATGACTTCATTTCTAGCTCACCTGTACAAACGCTTCTGTCCACATTTTACTTCTTTTTGAAAACCAGCAGACCATTTTCAACCTAGCTTGGCACATAGCACCCCAGGGTTATTGGACAATTTTTATCCCCCCACCCCTCTTTGATGAAGGGAGGGCATGGTTTACCCAACAGTTACTGTTCATTTTTTTGCAGAGGTTGCACATACTGAAATGAAATTTGGTAAACAGATTTATAATAAAAATAGCTAGGTCAAGTGCTGTTTTGGGTACGATCAAGCAGTATTTGACAGAGTGATGTCCCTTGGACTTAGAAAAATTGCAATTATTTGCAGTCGATGCATCTCAGATAAGTGTTTCCCAAACATCTTGTTTGTTTTGTGTAAAATTCATAGTAACTTTCCTCTAATTATCATATTAGATTTATAAGATAGCAGCAAAAGAAAGACTTTGATATCCAGTTTAGTTTTGTGATGTCCAGATTGTAGTTGGGAGGGGGGATGAATTCTCTGTTTGTAGGAAGAGTCACCAGCATCTAAAGGATAAATTGCTTAATTCCAGGCAGACATATGTGTATGATACTGTCTTCATTGTCTACCTGATGGGCGATTCAGTTGAACAGTCTATGAATAGAAGATGTCAGATATTATGTAGTGAGCTGTTTACAGAACTCCTGCTCAATTTCCAAAGGTACATTAACATCTGCCTTATGTCTTTATTTTATTGCAGTATTTTGATACAAGATGTATAAAAGACAGTGTATTTTATGTGTACAGACAGGTTGTTGTTCCAGTACCAGTTTGTAAGTGCAAGGAGAGAGAAAGCCTCAGACAGACAGACACACAACACCACTTCACTGCCACCCTACAGGTAATTAATCACATCTGTCTGTTATAAAGCTCTTCTATATAAAGAAAAATTAAAGTGAAAATAACAAACAATGAATCAATCTAAAAAAATCTAAGGGGAGGGCATCAAACACAGACCCCTGGAAATCTCAGAAGTAGGAACAGGTGCCTTGGAGGAGTAAGCTTCCCTTATTGATTGGTCACACCTGTCCTAGGTCCTATTCAGTGTTCAGTTAGAGGTGCCTTGGAGGAGTAAGCTTCCCTTATTGGTTGGTCACACCTGTCCTAGGTCCTATTCAGTGTTCAGTTAGAGGTGCCTTGGAGGAGTAAGCATCCCTCATTGATTGGTCACACCTGTCCTGGGCCCTATGCAGTGTTCAGTTAGAGGTGCCTTGGAGGAGTAAGCATCCCTTATTGATTGGTCACACCTGTCCTGGGCCCTATTCAGTGTTCAGTTAGAAGGAACATATCCAAGTCTTATTCAGTAAATAAAAAAAAAAAAGGCCTAACAATTGGTTATGAAACAAGCAAAAATATGATCTACCTGTAATGATATCATATGCTAACAAGGTTGTAATAATGACAATAGATATTACGAAATGCAGACTTTAAACAAGGTTGTCTATGTAGTATGGAACATTTTTAGGGTCAGTGGAAGTGAAATCCTTCATTCTTTTCCACAATTTGAAAACAGGTTTGGTTGAGATGATCATTTACATGTATGTAGCATGGGCAGCAGGTTTGAAACAAGAAATGACAAGATTGAAGTGGCTGCCTTCATAGTTATTGCTTTAATTGAAATTTGTTAACATAATGTTTTGTAGATAAGGCGAGTGAAGTCACCAGTTGGCCCATTGTTTTTCACATTTTCAAGTCAATATTCTTACATGATTGATTAACAATTGATATGTGTTTGTGTGAATTGAGAAAGTTCATGAAAATATAATTTATATGTTTAAGGTTGAATGATCTACTCATTATCTGCCAAATAAAGAACTATATGCGGTATATTGCATATACTTGCCCCCACAAAAGTTACATTTTGAAAACTTCATGAAATTCAATAAATTGTATGAGAAATATAAATTAACAGAACATATTATAGTTTCAAAGCAGTTTATTCACAATTTTTGTTTTTATGACGTCACAAACTAGTCCAATTTTAGATTTTTTTTCAGAAAGAGGACAAAATGGACAAAATTTCAACAGTTTTAGCTTTTAAATTTATAGAGCGCATGTTTGTTCAGGATTTATATTTACATATTTCATTGATATTATCATTCTACACACTATATCAAAATATTGATCCTGAACACACATGCGCTCGGTGACTTTTACTCAAAATATCGACGAAATATGTACATTTTTCTGTAGAATTCATTAAAAACTGAAATTTACGTCATGTTTGTGACGTCATTACGTACATATGACGTCATTACTTATGAAAATATTCAGTGCTTTGAAGTCAGCATATACTCCCCTGTTTAAGAACTTAATTAAAT
>PRKT01000002.1:2480558-2516169 GCA_003671525.1 Saccostrea glomerata | reverse complement strand
CCCCCCCCACGGCGAAATTGGATTCGAGTTTGGACAATCCCCACTTTTTGGTTCACAAGTTCTTTGTATTGGTAAATTGAATTTTTATTCTGGCTGTCCCCCACCCTCTTTTCAAACAATGCTACGTCACTGAGTTGTAGGGGGACAAGCGAAATCGAGTCATATATATATCGAGAAAGTACATGTAGTATGTTTTGAACTAATAACTAAGAAAAATGGATTAGAGCGGTAGATTATTACTCATACAAAAACATAAACGTATTTTGGACGTAATATTTCATTTTTGGTTAAGACAATCGCATCGAAATGTGAAAAGCATTTATTAGGTGTCAGATTACCCAGTGTCATGGAGGAAGATTAATAGATGTCCTTTCCTGGCTGTAAAAACGAATTTGTGCTTGTCAAGAAATATTTGGTAGTTGAAAGTGCCCACAACTGAAAAAAATATACCTGTAAACCCCCCCACCCCCCCACTGAAATGGCTTCCAACGCACCTTCCTTTCTTCTGTAAAAATTTATTCATTCAGTTTCATTTTCAAATAGATTTCTTCAAAACTGTCATGGAGCCTTAGTGTTCGCACAGAAAATTCAAGCACCGTTTAGTGTGCATATATGAAGAAGAGACAAGAACAGTGCAATTAACCATCTCTTATTAATTATACAATATACATAAATAATTTTTTTTAGATTATAGTAGTGATCCTTTTCAAAAATATACAAATTTTATGTTCAAGTGAAACAGGGTAAAGGTGCCTCAAAATAAAAAAAAAGGGGGGGGGGGGGGGGATGAATGTGCAGAAATATTTGTGGCTGATTTAATTGTGATTTAAAAAAAAAAAAAGATTTAAAAGACAGTTTCAATTTGAGTTACAAGTTCAAAGAAAGTTTCAATTTAAGGTACGGTATATAAACCATTCATGAGACAACCCTTTGACATCATTTGTCTCTTTATTATGTTTTTACTCCATAACTAAGACAGGCGAAGAAAATGATTTGTATGAACAATTGAAGCTTAGTGTTTTTAACATTTTTTAATAAGATATTCAAAAAAGTAAAAAAAAAATCCGCTTGCATTGAAGTAGCTGTAGCGAACATGAATTCAATTCATGCATTCATAATTTTTTATAAACGGAATTATCGCAAATCTCGCTCAAAAGTATACACTTTGACTTTATCAGCATTGCGTTGGGTGACGACACAATTGGATTCAACAGTTTTACAATTCATTTCGGCTGTATTCAAACTATACAATGCAACAAAGAATCTGATTGGTGCTTTTTTATAAGCCCGCCCATGGAATGTTTCTAAGATAGAACAGCTGTAAAAAAAACTTGTAAACAAGTGGTAGGCCCCCTTTTACTGAGCGAAGTATTCAGAGGACCCCCTATGCAAAATCTTATTAAATTATTGTGAGTGTGGGTAACGTTTAATGATCTTCAAATAATATCTGTCCCAGAACTGGCCTTAAAATGATACGTGCGTCACCAGGGGCAAATTTTTGCGATTGAAAAACACGGCCGTTTTTCCCGTTTTTTCTTCAGTACATCAACATGATCAATAAAATTAAACGTATTTAGTTTTGGTATATATAAGTGATAATAATTATTTTATAGTGAGCATATAAATTATATTCGCCATTACAGTAAAAAGTGCACAGCACAAGGATTTCGTTTTTTTCCAGATCGCAAGTTTAAATATTGCTATGACGACCACTAAAATAGGTATGCAGTAGCACACACACATTTAAAGCATGGTATTTTTTATACTCGTGACAACAAAACAGTAAACTTTTAATTAAATCCGATGTTTTACCACATATGAATTTATATTTCTTCAATGGGTGCTCCTGTATTAGCTGGATATGCGTTTTCAATTTGTACCACCGAAAATTGAAAATGCCGTGAATAGAAAATCTGCAGAATTACATGTAAAATAAAATGAAATTAGTGTTTGTCATCAAGCGATATACATGTACAGTCTGCGACAGGAATATATCACATGCTATATAAAGTGATTTCATAGTTAGTCTTTGTTAAGTCACCATCGGTTTTCGACCATCACAAGGCCGTTGGACGCTTTCCAACTTAAAAGGCAAAGGATACTGCACGAGAGTGGGCGGGTCCTAATCAACCAATTAAAGCGCTTGTTTTATAGAATGCAATCCGTGATTCAAATTGTTCAATTGTCAAATCCAATGGTATCAATACTCAAGGCAACGCTATTTCGGCAGCAGTGTAATACTTTCAAGCGAGATTTGCGATAACATTTTTTAAAACAAGTTTACATATCTTGGCATATCTACATTTATTTCTCATTTTGCGGTGATACAGTAAATATGTGGTGTTTTCATCCTATCGTAACAGTTATAGAGGAAAAAAGTTACGCATGTGTGTGATGGTGAGTGAATGATAAATTTTGATAACTGATAAGAATATTATTTTCTTTTTAATATCAGGATCGAAGTGCTTTTTTTGCGATTGGATGCCCCGTTTTGTGCGTGGTCTCCTTCTGGGATTCTCTCTCTCTCTCTCTCTCTCTCTCTCTCTCTCTCTATTTCTTTTAATGTTAAAGTGTTACAAGTGCTCTATATATATTATAAATTGAGGTAGATTATTTTATATCAAAAGAATAATTTGAGTGGATTTTAACAAGTATTAATTTTCCTACCGAATATATTATAAACCGTTCCTAGATTTTGTCTAGACCCACATCCCCCCGTTTCGATGTTGCTATAGATCTGCTCTAAATTAGTATGAAAATAGTAATAACACACGAAATCCCATAGAAATAGCCACATACATGTACTAGTCACCGAGAAGAAAAAATATAAATATTGTCTCAAGTTTTTAATTCCCAAAACGATTGAGGTTATTTAGACAGTCTTATTTTAGGAATTTTTGGAAATTGAAATAGACGGAGTGGACGCCATTACGTTTTCAGTGATTAACGCCAAAGTTGTTTTGGTGCGCCTTACTGAAATGCTTATAAAATACTGAAAAATTGAGATATTTTCAAAATTTTTGTATATTTGCAATTAGAAAGAGTCTGGCTATTAAAATTAACCAAAAAGTAAATTTTTCTCGTGACGGCAGTCAAATATTTAATATTGAAAATTTTTTAATTGCCATGTGGGCAACTTGAATGCAATTTTAAGTTGTTCACATGGAACATTAGTCACAAATTGCGAGTGGGCGACTGTTAATTTCAAACCCTGCTTATCCTTGTATAAATCATATACTTCTACACATGAGGTAGATGTAAAAAAAAAAATTATCTCCATACTTGTACAAATCAGGGTAAAGTGAAGAATTTCGTGTAAAGTAGGTGACAACTATTGATATTGAGGTCACAAGGTCAAACCTCTCTCCATACAAGAACATTTTCTCCACTCAATATTTCATAAATCAATACCACAAGGAGGGTGTATGAATGTAATATGTTAGTAAAATGTTTCTCATTAAATTTCATTTTAACATATTATTGTATAACCATCCATTTTGTTTTAGGTCCATACACAAGTCACGAAAACTCTGCTCAGAAGACTCTATAAACAGCATTCCTGTCCTGAATTAGCCTATTTAATGAAAATCACAGATTGGGTAGAAAGGTGAGAACAAGATCAAAGTCAAAATTAACACAATTAACACAATTAAAAGAGCTTCTATAGCTGTATATTCAATTACTGTAGCCCTAGTTTTATTACAGGTAACAGGTACTCAAAGTCTGTGTTCAGAGATCTTTAGGACCTGAGTGAAATAAGTTCATTTCTGGGTTACCTTAGTCACCTTGAGCAATCTGCATAGACACTTAATTTTTTTTTTAGCTTCTTAGCTCACTAATGCCGAAAGCTTTTCTGACCAAAATTTGTCCGTTGTCGTCTTCATTGTAAACTTTTCACATTTTCATCTTCATCTCAAAAACCACTGGGCTAATTTTAATCAAACTTGCCGAAAAACATCCTTGGGTGAAGGGGAGATTGAAGTTTTTAGCTCACCTGAGCTTTTCTGATCACATTTTGTCTGTCGTCCGTTTGTTCATCCGTCCGTCTGTTAACTTTTCACATTTTTGACTTCTTCTTAAGAACCACTGGGCCAATTTTAACCAAACTTGGTACAAAGCATCCTTAGGTAAAGGGGAGTTTAAATTGTAAAATTGAAGGGCGAAACCCTTCACAAGGGGAGATAACCAAGAAAATACAAAAATAGGGATATGTCATTAAAAAATCTTCTCAAGAACCACTGGGCCAGAAAAGCTGAAACTTATTTGGAATCATCCTGGGATAGTGTAGATTTTAACTTGTTCAAATCAAGACTCCCAGGGGTAGGGCGGGGCCATAATAGGGAATCCCAAGTTTTACATAGAAATATATATAGGAAAAAAATTAAAAAATCTTCTTCTAAAAAATCACTGGGCCAGAAAAGCTGAAACTTATGTGAAAGCATCCTGGAGTCGTGTAGATTCTAAATTGTTACATGGAAGCAACCTCATATGGTGTAGATTGTATATTTAAGTTTGTTTAAATCATGACCCCACTTGAACCCACTTTTTAGGTCACCTGAGTAAACTCAGGTGACCTATTGCTATCTGTTTTCGTCCGTCGTCGTGCGTTGTTCGTCGTGTGTTAACAATTGAACATTTTCAGCTTCTCTGCAACCACTGAACCAATTTCAACCAAATTTGGCACAAAGCATCTATGGGTGAAGGGGAACAAAAATTGGTGAAAGATTTCCATTTAATTAATGATAAAACCGTAATAATGCCCGAAATATTCCGAGTATAAAATCCAAACCGAGGCCAAACGTGCGAGAATCGTGTACAAAGCGTGTGAGAAACGTGTACAAAGCGTTTCGTGCAGCCTTTCGTGTAAACCGTGCAGCCTTTCGTGCAAAGCGTTTCGTGTAAACCGTGTAGCGTTTCGTGCAAACCGTGTAGCGTTTCGTGTAAACCGTGCAGCGTTTCGTGCAAACCGTGTAGCGTTCGTGTACCGTTCGTGCAGCGAGCGTGTGGGGTAGTAGCACGTCTCAGGGTCTGTAAGTAATAGTTATGTGAGCAAGAGTGTCTCTACCAAAATTTTGAATTTAATGGTCCCAGGGTCAGGGGTTCTTGTTTTAGGGTGGGGCTCTAATGATTATATAGTGAAATGCATGAATTCTTTGAACATCTTATCCTTTGCTCCTGGTTAATATGCTAATGATCTAATTACATATTTAAGGCCAGGATTTATTTTATTTTCAGTTTTACAAACCCTCCGCTCAAGGTTTTGAATTTTCAGAAATTTAAAAAAAAAAATTTCTTTCCGATGTCAAATTTGAGTCGGGATCGAGATTTCAAATTTACAAACTCGCACTTCCGGTACTACGATGAAACGGCGGGTAAATAAAGCTAGATCTGAGAAGATAGCTTGGTTTTGTGTAAAATTCATTGATAAGAGAGCAATTCAAAACGTTTCACCCGTTCAAAGGACAAAAAATTGCTGACGACTTTGTTGCACAATGACATGCTGGTGAGATAATCATGTATTCGTTTCAAAAGTAACTGTCTGTAAATTATTTTCCTCCCACAGGTTTTAAACTGCCCGTGGTAGCTATTGTATATTGCCAGGGACATTGTTTAGGTCTCTGTTATAGCTTACGGTCTAAGCATCATTCTTCAGAAAAGGGTTGCTTATGCATCAGATGTAATGAATAAAACTATGGGAGAAATGAAGTCCATTTGAGGAAGAAATAAACAATAACCTGAAGAAATAAAAAAAAATCAACTATTAAAAGGCAAGAATATACAAATATATACAGGTATGTAGTATCATTTGTATCAGCCAGAAAAATTATTTTACACTTAATAGAAAAAATGTTGACCCTACTCCCCAATACTCCCTGTCTGTTTTATGATAGGAATTATAATTTTAGGCATCAAGTAAATTTTGGAACAATGTCTACACATTCACCTAACACATATTAAAAAAATGAAGATATATTGAAAGACTTTTAAAGAATTGATTTTTTAAAAATATATTTTGATCAACATCACAAAATTTATATAACTGGCCAGTTTATGATGAAATAAGCAATTAAATGTTCTACTTTCCTATTTGTATGCATTATGTGTCCAGTGGTAAGGAGCCTATTAGCATGATTAGGATAGCATAAAAAAGAATGTACAAATGTTAATAATTGATTCATCAAAAAAAAAATTTTATTTCCTTCTACTTCGGGGCTTTTTTATTCTCATGTTCATAACTAAACCTAAACATAAAAAAAATACTGGCCTTATAATGAAGAAAGGGGCCTCTTTCAAAATAGGAAATTTCAGGGCTGCTGGGTCAGGGGTACCAGGGGGATACTTTGACTAAAAATAAATGCTTTGAAATCTGCCCTTTGATAAGCAATGGTGCCTCTTTTAAAATTTGTGAATTTCATGGCTTTTGGATTAAAACACGAACCAAACACAATTGCTGGAAAGTTGTTACATGATACTCAGGTGACCTATAAGGCCCGTGGGCCTCTTGTATATTTAATTTTTAGCTCTACTGGTCAGAGACAGAAGAGCTTATGCGATAGTAAGGTGTTCGTCGTCCATCCGTCTATCTGTCTAGCTGTGTGTCCAGCTGTCTGTCTGTCCGTCTGTCTGTAAACAATTTTTCAAAATGCTACTCCTCCTACAGTTTTGGTCCGATTTCAGTATAACTTGGCACACAAGTAGACTACACTAAGATACATAAAATAGTGCATCGGTTTTTGATTTCAATGAATGGTGTTGCCATGGTTACTAAAAATAGAATTTTCTGTGAAATTCCTATAAAATGCTACTCCTCCTACAGTTGTGATCTGATTTCGATATAGCTTCGCACACAAGTAGACTACACTACAATACATAGAGTAGTGCATCGGTTTCTGATTTCGATAAACGGTGTTTCCATGGTTTCTTAAAATAGAATTTTTTGTGAAATTCCTTTAAAATGCTACTTCTCCTACAGTTTTGGTCTGATTTCAGTATAACTTGGCACACATGTAGACTACACTAAGATACATAAAACAGTACATCGGTTTTTGATTTCGATGTACGTTGTTGCCATGGTTACTAAAAATAGAAATGTCTGTGAAATTCCTATTAAATGCTACTCCTCCTACAGTTTTGATCTGTTTTCAATATTACTTGGCACACAAGTAGACTACACTATGATACATAGAATAGTGCATCGGTTTTTGATTTCAATGAATGGTGTTGCCATGGTTACTAAAAATAGAATTTTCTGTGAAATTCCTATAAAATGCTAGTCCTCCTACAGTTGTGATCTGATTTCGATATAGCTTGGCACACAAGTAGACTACACTACGATACATAGAGTAGTGCATCGGTTTCTGATTCCGATAAACGGTGTTTCCATGGTTTCTTAAAATAGAATTTCTCTGAAATTCCTTTAAAATGCTACTTCTCCTACAGTTTTGGTCCGATTTCAGTATAACTTGGCACACAAGTAGACTATACTAAGATACATAAAATATTACATTTGTTTTTGATTTTGATGAACTGTGTTGCCATGGTTACTAAAAATAGAAATGTCTGTGAAATTCCTATAAAATGCTACTCCTTCTAAGTTTTGGTCGATGGCAATGGCTTCTTTTCTCATCCTTTGTTATAAGTACAAACCAGTAGAGCTACAGTCTCAACAGAGACTTCTGGTTCAATACTGAACTGATTTATGCTTTTAGTTTTACATAGTAAAAGGTCAGGTGAGGGATGTGGCCCCTGGGTCTGTTGTTTTTCTTGGAATCTTAAATAAACAATAAAATGTGTCCTTTATTGTTAGCTCACCTGAGCCAAAGGCTCAAGTGAGCTTTTCTGATCAAAATTTGTCCGTTGTCTGTCGTTGTCGTCATCGTCGTTGTAAACTTTTCACATTTCATCTTCTTCTCAAGAAATTTGGCCAATTTCAACCAAACTTGCTACAAAGTATCCTTGGGTAAGGGGATTCAAGTTTGTTCAAATGAAGGGCCACGCCATAATTATGAATTAGTGAAAAATTGATGGCATTTTTAAAAAAAACTTGAACCACCGGGCCAGGGGAGATAAAACTCATGGGGAAGCATCCTCAGGTAGTGTAGATTCAAGTTTGTTCAAATCATGACCCCGGGGGTAGGACAGGGCCACAATGGCCAATCAAAGTTTTACATAGGAATAATTAGGAGAAATCGTTAAAAATCTTCTTCTCAAGAACCACTGGGCCAGGAAAGATGAAACTCATGTGGAATCATCATCAGGTAGTGTAGATTTAAGTTTGTTCAAATCATGACCCCCAGGGGTAGGATGGGGCCAAAATGACCGATGAAGGTTTTACTTAGGAATATTTAGGAAAAATCTTTAAAAATCTTCTTCTCAGGAACCACTGGGCCAGGAAAGATGAATTTGAATCTACACTACCTCAAGGATGATTCCACATGAGTTTCATGTGCCAGGAAAGATAGGGTGGAGCCACAATGGTGGATAAAAGATTAACATAGAAAAATAAAGGGAAAAATCCCAATTACAGAAAAGCTATATTTAGTCATATTGATATGTAAGCATCCTCATGTATTGAAGGTTTAAATTTGTTCAAATCATTGCCTTTTGGGGTAGGGAGGGAAACAATGGGGAATCAAATTCAAATTATTACAAAGTAATCTATAAGAAGAAAATGTTTTTAAAAAATATTTTTATCAAGAAGTGAGTGTTGTGGCCCATAGGCCTCTTGGTCAAAATATTTTCATTGTCACTGAGACAAAACAAACCCTTTAAAACATATTTATTTTAGATTTTTTTTTATACAGAATATAGAATTGTTCACAATATCAGAAAGAGATTTTAAAATTCTTATCATATATGTATAAAATATAATAATACTTTTGCTCAGATCTAAGTACTTTAGATTTAGTCTTTACGGACAATATGACACATACTTTGAACTGTTGTAATCTGTTCCTTACCAGCTGCCGGAAGAGACCTGACACACTTCCACTAGATGTTAATGTTACAGATCCGCTCAGGTGTGCTGCTCTACTTTCCCTCGTCCACATGAGGTAAGAACTTGATTGCTATGACATATTCAGGCTCAGAAGCATATTGAAATTATTCTCATACAGTGTGACCCCCCTAAATTTACAAGAAATATGTTTATAAAGCTTAAATTCTTCTCAGGAACGATAGGACCTGAATAGAGATATTCATTTACAAGCATCTCCAGGTAGTAGTATTGAAGGTTCCAAAGTTCAATGTTCAAATCATGCTACCAAGGGAAAGGATAGGGCTTCAGTAGGGAATCAAAATTTTACATGGACATTTACAGGGGAAAAATCTTTAGGAAATCCCAGGAAATTTAGAATCTTAAGTCTCCCGTTCTGATTTTGGTTTCCGTTTCCAACGGAAGACCTTCTACTGATTCTGTTGGTAAAGATTATTATTCGTTTTTTTTCTTCTGCTTCCTAGACCACAACTTTGAGGCCTCATATCTCACTCATTTCTCAACAGATTTCGCTCAAATTTTCAGAGGTTATAGACGTTCATAAACTCTATCAGAATGCTGACTAAAATTTCAAAAAGTCACATCCGGTTTTGAGTAATTTCCCTTTAAAAGAACATTTATAGGCTTTCATTTCCAGACAAAGGCTCAGAGACGGCTAAAGCTGGAGCAGAAATTCTACTGATTTTAGATAATAGAAGGATAGAAGTTGTGCACATCGGTTTTTAGCTCTACTGGTCAGAGACCAGAAGAGCTTATGCGATAGTAATGCGTCCGGCGTCCATCCGTCTGTCTGTAAACAATTTTTCAAAATGCTACTCCTCCTACAGTTTTGGTATGATTTCAATATTACTTGGCACACAAGTAGACTACACTAAGAACATAAAGAGACTTTATCAAGGATCATTATTCTATTTATTGCTGTTGTAAAGTTTCAATTCCCAACTACTTAAGTACTTTTCTATTTCTTTGCTATAAGTACAAACCAGTAGAGCTTCAGTCTCAACAGAGACTTCTGGTTGTTAAAAATGAAACCTACTTCCGGTCAAACAGGACGGAAGACATGCTCGTTGCTTTGCAACGAGCTTTGCTCTAGTTTGTTTATATAATTATTATACCCCTGACAAATAGAGTTTGCACACTTCTAGATTTTCTTTTAGTGCCTTTGGCAGATACAAACTTCCGTTACTTCAAATACACAAATTTTTCTTTGATAGAAGCGAGGGGTATTTATATCTGAGCTTGGTCACAGTACCTATAGTTTTAATAATTGAACTCTCCTACAAGTTGAAGATTTTTAAGTACAAATGAAAACTTAATTAATATGATTAACAGCTATAACATAAACAAATCATGCTTTGTGTACATAAGTCCTTGTGTTAATTATAGTTAATCCAGGCAGCTATTTGTTTTATTGATTAAAGTTATAAAGAGGTAAATGACAACACAAAGATTAATAAACTGAAAAACATTTCTAGAATTCTATTTGCGTGATAATTTATGTGTTGGAAATTACTAGAAGGGCATAAAAATAGTCTGAGTGGGTGGAAATGGCTTAATTTAAGCATGCATATAATGAAAATGACCCACATTGTTCTACAGGTGTTTAATAATATCTGTCCTTATAATACAAACTGATATAGAAATACAATAAATTAATCTATTAAGAATGTTTCAATAAGTTAAAAGAATTTAATTCAACATTTTCCCCCTCATAATTGTAATTTTATTTCATGGTGCTCTTAGTTAAGTTTACCTCAAATGCTAGATGTTTCATGATGTGATGTAAATGACATTCTTGTTATACATATTGTAAATGTGAGGTCAAAAACTCAGATCACTGCATCAGAAATCATTTCAGTTCTTACTGTTTTCTGAAATTTGATTTTACAAGACCCTATATAAATCTGATTTGTTTGCTTTTGATACTTGTTTGCTTCAACATTAATTAGTTGGTGAATGATATTCAAGGTTCATCTGCAACATATCAACACTGTGCTCTTTGGACAAAGACATGAAAGTTTCAGTCTTTTTATGACATCATGATGGAAATATTCTTATAATTTTTTAAAGATGTAAAATTATTTTCTTTTTTCTTTAGAATAATGTTTTCCTTTTTAAAAATGATTCAAATTCAAGATTTTATGATCAATTTGAGTGGGGAGAAATATTATGAAAGATTCTTTATACTGTAAACCAACTTTTATTCGCAATGACTTTATTTCGCGATTTACGGGGGGTAAACTAGTTCGTGACGATTAATTTACGCGATCAAGTCTGATTAGTTTCTCTTGTGAATAGACCGTAGACTTTATGAACCAGTTCGCGGCGAGAAATATTCCCAATGAGGAGGCTCTCGAGAACTTCGTGAAAATTTCTCACACGCGAATAAAAGTTGGTTTACAGTATATTTATGCCCCCCTTCGAAAAAGGAAGGGCATATTGCTTTGCTGCTGTCTGTCTGTCGGTATGTCGGTCCATTTCGTTTCCGTTCATTTTCTTCACAACAGTTGCACATACTGAAATGAAATTTGGTATACAGGTATATCAGATGAAAATCTAGGTCAAGTTCTGTGTTGAGTAAGATCACACCATTTATGACAGAGTTATGCCCCTTGGACTTAGAAAAATTTCAATTATTTGCAGTTTCCGTTCATTTTCTTTTGAGAGGTTGCACATATTGAAATGGAATTTAGTATACAGATTAGTCAGATGAATATCTAGGTCAACTTCTGTTTTGGGTATGATCGCACAAATTTTGACAGAGTTATGCCCTTTTGGACTTAGAAAAATTCCAATTTGTGGGGAGGGGGGCATAAGTGTTTTACAAACATCTCTTGTTTTGTATATGAACAAGCTTTTTTTTAATTTTAAATTTTCAGATCATCCTCTGTAACAGAGATAATAAAAGCAGGAAAAGACAGCAAGGTAAAACATCAGTTCATTGGGTAAGGGTCAATGAATGAGTAGGGCTCCATTACTTACAATCAGTTGAGCTGAAGACCAGAATGATCCCAAGTCCTTGTTGAGTGAATGTCTAACTAATTGTCACAAATTTCAGCATCTTGCCCAATAGATTGGAATTTAAAAAAAAAAAAAAAAAAAGAGTTTCAATTTAGCATTTTCTATTTTTTTTTGCTTTGTTTTTCACATGAACAAACAAATTATTAAATTGTGTTATTTCTGTTTTTCAGGTTCTGGAGGGATTTGCAGTTCTCCTTGTAACTGAGCTGTCTGATTCAAAGGTTAATTTTTCATTAACTCTGGTAAATAAAAAAAAATGCATGTAAATATTTAAATTAGTTGTAAATGTCTGAAATCAACTTTTGATATTCCTCTTTCTTTCTTACAGAATCCGTTTTATGGTGAATCAGAGACAGTCCTGAGCAATCTGCTCTCCTCGGCTCCAGGTTCACTGTATTATCTGGCGGGTGATGGAAAGGAGGAATGGAGGACCCTATTACCTGAATCTGTCTGTTGTCTACTGCCCTACACCTTACTCAGGTTAGATAGAATGGAGGACTTTATCACCTGAATCTGTCTGTTGTCTACTGCCCTACACCTTACTCAGGTCAGATAGAAAGGAGGACTTTATCACCTGCATCTGTCTTTCAGGGTTCTCCACATTTGAAAATTTAACCATGGAGGAAGCTTCGTGAAGGCAAAATGTGGCTGAAAACACAAATGCATGTTAGACTTCCTAATCTTCATTAATCAATGATTGGTTTTAGAATTTTTAAACTTACCGACTACAACACAAAACAATGAAACAACTAACAATTTTTAAAGTTAAAAAAATAATAATTAAATTGAAAAGGATTTATCCTGTATCTTACTTCACAAATGTACCAAAATTTGCCCAAAACTGTAGTAACTTTCTGAAAAAATTTAAAGAAAAATTGTAAACATTAAGTCAGTAACTATGGCAATATTTTTCAGAAATTGATAATTATAGGAATTATAGCCTGTTTTATGAAATGTTTTGTTTCAGTATGACTAAAACTGATGAATTGGTAGTAATATTTTTAGTTAACACACAAAAGAACATTTGGACATGTAACCAGTGTCCCTTTTTTAGGTCACCTGAGCCGAAGGCTCAAGTGAATTTTCTGATCAAAATTTGACCGTTGTCTGTCTTCGTCGTAAACTTTTCACAATCTTCTTCTCAAGAACCACTGGGCCAATTTCAGCCAAACTTGCCACAAAGTATTCTTAGGTGAAGGGGATTCAAGTTAATTAAAATGAAGGGCCACGCCGGCTTCCAAGGGGAGATAATTATGAATTGGTGTAAAATTAATGGCATTTTGAGTAACTCAGGTAACTTATTGCTATCTGTTTTCGTCCGTCGTGCTGGTGTGCGTCGTGTTTTAACATTTGAACATTTTCAACTTCTTCTCTGAAACCACTGAACCATTTTCAACCAAATTTGGTATACAGCATCTATGGGTGAAGGGGAACAAAAATTGTGAATTTTATGGTCCCCGCCCCCCTAGGGCCTGAGGGGTGGGGCCAAAACCACTGAAATTATTGCAATCTTAAAAAATCTTCTTCTTTACTCCTGGACATCAAGCAGGCAAACTGTTGGCATGAATGTAATGACCATTGAGACCTCTACCAAAAGTTTTGAAATTCTGGGTATTATGTAAATTAACTAAGTACATAGTTATGATGAGCAAGAGTGCCTCTTCCAAAATTGTGAATTTTATGGCCCCATGGTCAAGGGTTCTGGTGTTAGGGCAGGGCTCTATTGATTCTATAGTGAAAATGCATTTATTCTTAGAAAATCGTCTTCTCTGCTCCTGGGTATTAAGTAAACTAAATAAGTACATACTTATGATGAGCAAGAGGGTCTCTTTCAAAATTGTGAATGTTATGTCTCCAGGGTCAGGGTTTCTGGTGTTAGGGCGTGGCTCTATTGATTATATTGTGAAAATGCATTTATTCTTTGAAAATCTTCTTCTCTGCTCCTGGGTATTAAGTAAACTAAATAAGTACATACTTATGATGAGCAAGAGTGCCTATTCCAAAATTGTGAATTTTATGGCCCCAGGGTCAGGGGTTCTGGTGTTAGGGCGGGGCTCTATTGATTATGTATTGAAAATACATTAATTCTTTGAAAATCTTCTTCTTTGCTCCTGAGTTTTATGCCAATGAACATAATATATACTGTAAATCACTTTTTATTCGCATGAACTTTATTTTCGCGTAATTACGTAGTGAAAATACATTAATTCTTTGAAAATCTTCTTCTCTGCTCCTGAGTTTTATGCCAATGATCTAAATATATACTGTAAATCACTTTTTATTCGCGAGAACTTTATTTTCGCATAATTACGCGAGACAAGGCATTCGCGAAAATTAAATTCTCGTGTATAAAAGTATTCCTTATGATTATATAGAGGAATAACAACTATTCGAGAAAATTATGTCTCGCTAACAAAGAGTCAATGACAATCTCGCGAAAATAAGGTGTCGCAAAAATTTAGTGATCTACAGTATATTTATGATGAAGAAAGGTGCATCTAGCAAAATCAGTAGTAATCAACCATTTTATGATAAAATTTGCAAAATTTCGAAATATGTGGCCCCAGGGTCAGTGGTTCCTTAAGGTGAGGTTCACAACTGGTTATAAAGTGGAAGTGCATTTTCTCTTTGTTACTCTGATCAACCTCTTGGTATTAAGTATGGGATAGAGAATGGGTGCATCCTTTTTTTATCATATCATTTGAAAGACTATTAAAATAATCCTTTTTGTACATTGTTTAAGGTTTCTTGAGAAAAGTCAGAAGTCCCCCTGTCAAAGTGAATTGACCTATATATCCTCAGTGTTACTGCTGTACAGAGATGTCCTCAATAGAATGGAGGGACTCCCAGGAGGCAGCTGTAGACAGGACCAGGTACACGTCAGCTTGATACATCAGTATCCAATCAAAATGTGTCAAATACATGATCCATTAGCATCCAATCAAAATGTGTCAAAAACATGGTACATTAGTATCAAATCAAAATGTGTCAAATACATGGAACATAAGTATCCAATCAAAATGTGTCAAATACATGATACATGTACATTAGTTTCCAATCAAAATGTGTCAAATACATGATCCATTAGTATCCAATCAAAATGTGAAAAAATATATATGATACATTAGTATTCAATCAAAATGTGTCAAATACATGATCCATTAGTATCCAATCAAAATGTGTCAAATACATGGTACATTAGTATCCAATCAAAATGTGTAAAATACATGGTACGGGGATCAAGAGTGTTTCGATGTTAATTGTCAATTAAATGGCCCTTAGCTGGGGTTCTCATGTTAGGATGAAACTCTATTTTCCAAATAGTGCAAATGCATGGAATTTAGAGATTTTTTCTGCTACTGGAATCTTGTAGGCAAAGTACACAGAACAGGTATAAGTATTAAAGGTTTACTAGATTTGTTAAATTTATTGTATCCAGTAGAAAAGGATATTCAGGTGTAAGGAAAGGTTTTTTTGAAAATTTTTACTATGAGATAAGTTACTTCCCTTTGATTATTCACCTATGTAAATTAAAGGGGTTTTATTATATTCTGATAACCAATATGACCCTTGTGTGTTTTGTTGATTTAATAATTGATTTTATTTAATTTAGAATGAAATCCTGATTCATGATTGGACAGAGATCTCAGAATTTGTGAAAGGATGTTTAAAGTCAGCAACTAAAGATCAGCTGAGAAATGTATCAAAGGTAAACTGGTGCAGTTATTATGTCTGAATAGTGTGGGAGATGAAAAGGGCAAAATGTACATTAGAAATTAGTGAAGAAAGGTGCATCTAGCAAAATCAGTAGTAATCAACCATTTTATGATAAAATTTGCAAAATTTTGAAATTTGTGGCCCCAGGGTCAGTGGTTCCTTAAGGTGATGTTCACAACTGGTTATAAAGTGGAAGTGCATTTTCTCTTTGTTACTCTGATCAACCTCTTGGTATTTAGTATTAGAATAGAGTAAGCATGCTAAGTTTATAATTATGATAAGCAATGGTGCCTCTTTCAAAATTGTGAATTTCATGGCCTCTGGTTTAACCTTTTAACCCCCAGAGACGCATTTGGACGCACTTTCACCATCACAGATATAAAACATATTTCAGCAATTATGGGTCTTATCCGTTGCCATGGCAACCACAATGTCATTTTACTCTTCAAAATTAAATACTTTAGGATTTTACCTTTCAGAAAATATACAGGTTGCTTTATGTAAAAGTGACTAGAAAATATCCAAATTTCTATTCAAACATTTTTAGTCAATTTGCAGTAAAAACACAAAATCTCTGGTAGTTAAAGGGTTAAACCACAAACCAAATTTAATTGTTTGAAAGTTGTTACATAATACTCAGGTGACCTATAAGGCCCGTGGGCCTCTTGTTAAAAAATCTTCTTCTCAAGAACCACTGGGCCAAGAGAGATGAAACTCAGGTGGAAGCATTCTCAGGTAGTGTAGATTTAAGTTTGTTTAAATCATGACCCCCAGGGCTAAGGTGGGGCCAAAATGGCCTACCAAATTTTTTCATAGGAATATATATGAAAAATCTTTTAAAATCTTCTTCTCAAGAACCACTGGGCCAGGAAAGATGAAACTCATGTGGAATCATTCTCAGGTAGTGTAGATTCAAGTTTGTTCAAATCATGACCCGTGGGGCTAGGGTGGGGCCAAAATGGCCAATCAAAGTTTTACATAGGAATATATAGGAAAAATCTTTAAAAATCTTCTTCTCAAGGACCACAGGGCCAGGAAAGATGAAACACATGAGGAATGATCCTCAGGTAGTGTAGATTCAAGTTTATACAAATCATGACCCCTGGGGGTAGGGTGGGACCAAAATGGCCTACCAAAGTTTTATATAGGAATATTTAGGGAAACCTTTTAAAATCTTCTTTTCAAGTATTTCAAAGCAATGATTAGTGATATTTATATGGAATCATCCTTAGGTAGTGTAGATTCTAGTTTGTTCAAATCATGACCCCCTGGGGGGTTAAAATTCAAGCCCCCCACCCACCTCAGTATACTTTCAGATCTGATCTGATATGTGCTTTTTCCTAGCCGATGTGTTGTAAAAGGTGATAAGAATGGCATCTTTCCATCCAGACATGATTAATTAAATGTACATAAAAAATTTTGAAAATGAAAATTTGTTTTTCTAGCATATTTTTATGAAAAATATTGACTATTCATTTAAATTCATTGTAAAATTTGCTTGTAAAAATATCATTATATTATTGTGATATTTTGGGAAAAAATCGAGATATATCCCGATACGAAATTTTTTTAGGCAATACCCATCCCTACACGCGACATTTCATAACAACCGGAAGTAACTCAAATACTAAGACTAAGATGGTGATTGAGATATAGGCCCTATGCACATTTTATCAAATAGATAATAAAGTTAAAGCTTAAAAAACAGAGCATAAGGAATTGATTAAATACAGAGGAATATGAAATTTTTACAGAGTATTTTTTTTCTTGCACAGAAACTTGAATTGCATGTATTACGATTATCATGCTCGTAAAAGTCAACCTTTATAAACCTGTTATCTTATCATGCAGTGAACATGTTGAAGTTCCCCAAAATTATTAACATGTGTACAGGATAATAAACTCTCAAAATATTGATCATCTAATCAGCTGATTGACTCTCCGTTGATTGTCATGCTTCACAGCATAGTCGCCGATTAACGACGTGTTCGTTTAGCACAATCTGCTTTCCTTCAAGGCATGTGAGGCACGTCATAGTACAGTGGATCCCGCTTAAACCAATAGTAAATTTTTCAGCCCTCTGTTATCAGTATAGCCGAATATTCGAGTAGCTGATTGCGCCATTTCAAGTCCAAACAAATATGTATAGAGCTATATGTATTGACAATACATCATAGCAAATTTTAAACTTGCACTTTCGTTTCGTTTCATTACTTTACCTGCGGATTCTCCTAAATTAAAATGTTAAACTTGCTTATTAATTTGATGTGATAACATTTTTCTAATAAAATGACTTATAAAAATTGTTTTTTAATAGTTATTGCCATTTTTAATCAGCACATGTTTACATTCCTTCTTCGATGGCCGCCATTTTGGAAACGGAAGTATTCTAAATGCCCGACTTTATTCCGTAATTTATTTTTCCCTGGATAAATGGTACAGTCATATTAAACAAAAATATTAAATTGTTTTCTTTTATTTGTTTCTTTAATATGGTATGTATTTCATACTGTTTGTGACAATTCTCAATTCTCAAGTCAATAGTCCTGTAACTATGATGCATTTCAATGTCCCAGCAAATTGTCATACACAAAGTTCGTTCAATAATTAAAATCTAACTTTGGAAAAAATTGCAAACAATTATCATAATTATCGAGTACATCACTGAAAAGTAATTTAAACCCAAGCTGATCATCCTAACTGTATCAAATCATATCAATCTAGTGTGCCAATTATTAACACAGGTATAAGGTGACTGCGTGCATTCATCCCTAACTAATCCCCTCATTATCGTACTCAAAGTGTCAGACAGTGTAAACAAAGGCTTCACTAGGGAAGTTAGGGGTGTGAACAAGGTCATAATTATCAAAATATACTACGATGGTCAAATTTTTGTATCAGATGAAACGAAATTCTGATATTTTCTTATCAGAATATCAGGTGAAATTATTAATAAATATGAGGGGTGATCAAAAAGTTCGCAAACTAATTGAATAACTTTCATACAAGAAACAATATTTGCGTTTTAATGTTGATTATATTTTAAATTAATCCTCTCCAATTTTAATGCACATCAACCACCGTTCTGCGCATGCAAGAATTACGTGATATTGGCAGTCACGTGACCCCCTACATAGCGTTCTGTCACAAAAATTGAAAGATTTTTCCGAGTTTTACATTTCTTTCCATGTGAGTTAATTTTTATGACAAGAACAGTTCATTTGTCAGAAATGGTATTATCTCGGCAACAGAATGGGTGGATAATAATATCCTTTCCAAAAATAAGCATGGCAACCATTAAAACACAAATCTTCTGTCTCAGGAGAGACCTTTATTCAAGGTGGATAGAGAATGGGTGCATCCTTTTTTTATCATATCATTTGAAAGACTATTAAAATAATCCTTTTTGTACATTGTTTAAGGTTTCTTGAGAAAAGTCAGAAGTCCCCCTGTCAAAGTGAATTGACCTATATATCCTCAGTGTTACTGCTGTACAGAGATGTCCTCAATAGAATGGAGGGACTCCCAGGAGGCAGCTGTAGACAGGACCAGGTACACGTCAGCTTGATACATCAGTATCCAATCAAAATGTGTCAAATACATGATCCATTAGCATCCAATCAAAATGTGTCAAAAACATGGTACATTAGTATCAAATCAAAATGTGTCAAATACATGGAACATAAGTATCCAATCAAAATGTGTCAAATACATGATACATGTACATTAGTTTCCAATCAAAATGTGTCAAATACATGATCCATTAGTATCCAATCAAAATGTGAAAAAATATATATGATACATTAGTATTCAATCAAAATGTGTCAAATACATGATCCATTAGTATCCAATCAAAATGTGTCAAATACATGGTACATTAGTATCCAATCAAAATGTGTAAAATACATGGTACGGGGATCAAGAGTGTTTCGATGTTAATTGTCAATTAAATGGCCCTTAGCTGGGGTTCTCATGTTAGGATGAAACTCTATTTTCCAAATAGTGCAAATGCATGGAATTTAGAGATTTTTTCTGCTACTGGAATCTTGTAGGCAAAGTACACAGAACAGGTATAAGTATTAAAGGTTTACTAGATTTGTTAAATTTATTGTATCCAGTAGAAAAGGATATTCAGGTGTAAGGAAAGGTTTTTTTGAAAATTTTTACTATGAGATAAGTTACTTCCCTTTGATTATTCACCTATGTAAATTAAAGGGGTTTTATTATATTCTGATAACCAATATGACCCTTGTGTGTTTTGTTGATTTAATAATTGATTTTATTTAATTTAGAATGAAATCCTGATTCATGATTGGACAGAGATCTCAGAATTTGTGAAAGGATGTTTAAAGTCAGCAACTAAAGATCAGCTGAGAAATGTATCAAAGGTAAACTGGTGCAGTTATTATGTCTGAATAGTGTGGGAGATGAAAAGGGCAAAATGTACATTAGAAATTAATGATTACTGTATACAGGGTCATTTTCGCCCCGTCTTATTTTCGCCCTTTCACTCTTGCAAACAATTTTGCCCCGTTTTAAATTCGCCCAGACCTAGTTTTGTTTAAGAAATTATACTGTATTCTTTTAATTCACCCCATTTTAAATTCGCCCAAATGAGGGTAGGGCGAAAGGGGCGAAAATAAAACGGGGGCGAAAATTTCCCTGTATACAGTATTTTCACTTAATGACAAATATGCCTGAGACACATTTTAGTTAATGGGATCAAAATTTCTCATGTCGGCAGCTGGAAAAAAATCACAAAAGTAGTATTAGACAAAGCAGTTGTGCTATTTCATAGGAACATCCCTGGCTTTTAAATGTTTGAATATTCATAAAATTTACAAATCCTATAGCCAACCGATAGAGTGCTGCACCGTAGTTTTATTTTTACTGTCAGCTTTCATTAACAAATGATCAACTGTTGGACAATGATCAAGGGTTGATTAATGTACTGAGTACTAATGTACTAATTAGTGATAACTTTGATTGAAGAAATAGGGCATGTCCACAGAAAATGAAAATTGACTGGCAAAAAAAGGCCAAATTAGTACAAGACTAAAGTCATTGATCTCCTCACTGTTTTCTTAGAATCCTAATTTTGTCTCAAAAACCATCAACTGTTGTAGATTTTGGAAATGTGATGTGTTTTAATAAATGATCTTAATTCATGATGAACAGACCATTTGTAAATTAGTAAATTAAGGAATGGTATGTTATGAACATAATGAATGACATTGCTAAATGCAAAGCAAATAGTAATTTTTGTGGAAATGTTTTTTTTTTTACATAATTCTGAACAAAATGTGTTCATTGTCTGCCATCAGCATTGTCATTGTTGTCATGAAATTTTCACATTTTTGTCTTCTCCAGAACCAGTGGGCTAATTTCAAATAAAGGGTGCTCCTCCAAGGGGAGATAATTATGAAATGCGGAAAAATTAATGGCATCATTGAAAAATCTTCTCCTCAAGAACCATTGGGCCAGGAAAGATTAAACTCATGTGGAATCATTGTCAGTTAGTGCAGATTCAAATTTGTTCTTATCATGACCCCCGGGGATAGGAATAGGCCACACTAGTCGATCAAAGATATACATAGGAATATATAAAAAATCTTTTCAAGAACAGCAAACCAAGAGTAAGTCGTGTTTGTGTGAAAGTATTCTCAGGTAGTGTAAATACAAGTGTGTTCAAATAAATACCCTCAGGTGTAGAGTGGAGCCACAAATAGATAATAGTTTAACATAGAACTATTTATTGGATAAAAACTTGGAAGCATCCTCAGGTGGTGTTAGTTAAAATTTGTAGAAAAAAAAGAAGGAAAGACTCCCAGGGGTAGGGCTGGGACCACAATTAAAGTTCAAAGTTGTAGGGGAAAAATTCAGTCAAAAAAGTATGTAAGAATCCTTAGTTAGGTGTAGATTCAATTTCGTTCAAATCATACCCCCACACTCCCTTTTAGGGATATATGTAGGTTAGGACCACTTGTGCATACTAAACTGATTTTCGGGGGGTTTTTTCCCCAGGTGAGTGATGTGGCCCCCGGGTCTCTTGTTAGCTGCCCCTAGGATAGAGTCTATAACAGTATGTACAGATCAATTTTTGTTTTTATGCTATAACAATGCTTTTTGTTGTTGTAGGAGGCATTAAATGGATGTGGAGCAGATATCATTTTAGTGTACAAACAGGTTGTTTCAAGGTGACAATAAAATCTTGCCTATAATTTTAATTCTCTTCACTTGAATTATATTTGATACATTTGAACTTGGATTTTAATATCAGATGCATTTTTTTGTGTTGAAGGGGGGGGGGGGGGGGGGGGGGGGGGGGGGGGGGGAGAGTTTGTTATACATTACCGGTTAATAAGTAATATTTGAATGTCTTTTCATCCGTAACTACATGTATCCTTGAATAAATTTCAATAATTTTTTTTTCTATAGACTTATTGCCAATTTCAATCAAACACTCTTTTTAGGGCCCTGCAAGGATTTGCGGGTGCCCTATAGTAATCACTCTGTCTGTCCATCTGTCATTCTTCCGTCCACAAATTTGTCTGTTTTTTCCTAATAACTTTTTTTATGGTTGCCCAATTAAGTTCAAATTTGGTATGGTAGTTCAGTAGGCAGAAAGACATATTTTGATGCTAAGTTTGTTTTTCTGTGTCCCCTGGTTTGGAGCTGGGGTGGTGGGGTATTTTTCTTAACTTTATATAAGAATGCTTTGGCAAAGATAGATAACTGCTGAAGATGTTTCCATTGTAAACTGAATGTTGGTATGAGTCCCTTGGGATTAATTAGCTTTCCTCCTGAAGAAAATCCTAAGCATTATCTTTATCTGTCACATTGAGATTAATTACCACCTCTGTCTGCAAATGAAGTTTGTCTTGAAGTTCAGTCAATTTAGAATGCTATGAACACTCTGAAATGTGGATTTAGATATAAATGTTTATACTTTATTTTGGTTAAAATACCTACACAATGAGTTATGATTTCATTGAATTCTAAAAACAAGAAATAGATTAAAGAAGACATATCTTTTATTTGTACTTTTTCCCTCTATGTAAATTCAAGAATAATATCAATTTTTTAAAGTAGTTTGATTAAAAAAAACCATTCTAATATTAATACTGAAAAAGTTCTTTATATAAATATTGTAACTTTAGAAGAAAATGATGAGAGAGGTACAATTAATCCCTCAAATTGGGATTAATTAACTAGCCTGCTGAAGAAAATTTAGTAGGCCTATCTTTATCTGTCATTTTAAGACTAATGAAAACCTTTGTCTGCAACTGCTGTTTGTTTTGAAGTTAAGGTCAAGCCTTCATGATACATGTATTTGCATTCATTGAAGACTGGCATTTTATATAGCAGTAACACAAACTTTATTATTGTTTATATATACATTCAATGTTAGGTTGTTCTTTACTGCCTAATGTAAATATACAAGGATATTATTTACAGGTTTTTGGATATTCAGGAATTATGTTGAAAATTTTAAGAATACAGTTGCTGTTGCTTATTTCTTCATATATTTTTTAATCATCCCGTAAGCTGCATCCTTATAATTCCACCCCATGGCGGGGCCCTTGCTGACTGGTCAGTTTTCTAGTTTTTTTACAAATGAAAGAATTTAATCATTTTCTTTTTCTTTTTAAGAAAAAATCTATACAATATTCAAGGGAATGTTAATTTTAAGATTCGTAAATGTGCCTTTAAATAAGATGTTTTTGTTGCATTCCTCCTTAAGACCAAAGAGTGACAACTCTATATACAGAATGACATTAGACAGAGTCAATAACAGAAGTATTTTATGCTACACTATTTTTACGTGAAAAAAAGTTAATTTTTATTGCTGTAGTTATTATTGGTGAGACCAAGCCCTCTTACTATGGGAGATAATCAAGAAAAGACAGAAATAGGTAGGGGTCATTTAAAACTCTTCTTCTCAAGAACCACTGGGCCAGAAAAGCTGAAACTTGTATACATGTAAAAGCATTCTGATGTAGTTTACATTGTTAAAAAAAATCATGACCCCTGGGGGTTGGTCAGGGCCGCAATAGGGAATCAAATTTTGGCAATAAAAATGTTGGAAAAATCTTAAAATCTTCTACTCCAGAAACATTGGGTCTGAAAATCTGAAACTTATGTGGAAGCATCCTGGAGTGGTGTAGACTCTAAATAGTTCAAATCATAGCCCCAGGGGTAGGGCGGTGCCACTAATGGTATTGCAATAGGGGAAAATCTGGTGTAAAACAGCATAACCAAAGTTACTCGGGTTTAGTGTTGTAGCCCATGGGCCTCTTATTACATGTATATATTCGCTGACACAGTATCATGTTCTCACAACTGAAGCATGTGAATGGTCATCATACACACAAAAATAAACAAACCATGGAACAAACCCCATATTAATTCTCCTCCACGTCCCCAAGTGTAGAAAAAATATAACAATACAACAGTCATTTATTGATGTAAAAATGAACAAATATTTAAAATCTCCAACATTATTTTGCACAACCCTACATGTACATCCAGTATGTTCTGTTTCTAAGCATTTTTGGTCTATTCACACTAAAAAAAAAGTCCCTAAATTATTTTACTACCATTTTATTTTGAAGTTGTTTGAATTAAAATAGGGTGACAGAAATGTTTCTTTATATAGTAGTAGATATTGATAGAGTCCCTTCTAACTTCTTATCTTTACATAGTAAACAATATTAAACAAGATGAAGCTACATGTAGGCTATTCAGTTCACTGAAACTCGATTGAATGCCATTCGCCGTTCAATAACAATTTGGCTAACAGAATGGAGCGGTTTCATCTTGTGATAGGGAATTTACAGGTAATTTACTAAGTATATCTTTCACAGAGAAATTATTGAGCACCAATTTCAAATGCTTAGAAATGCTCATGAACTCCCAAAAGGACTTTTTTGAAAGACAAGTCTGCAAAATATAAATTGTTTAATCTGAGTATCTTGCTATTTCTCACAATCAGTATCATCACTACTGTCGCTGTTCTTACAAATAATTTGGTCTTTGCTGGAGTCTTTGGTTGGCTTTGCATTCTTGGTAGGAACAATCATTTCTTGCTGTTGTAATTTATACTCCAATAGCATGTGATTGATAGGAGCTAGTCCAATACATGCTCTCAGGATATTTTCAATACAACACCGCTGTCGGAATAACGCGTTTATGACGGGAGTTCTTCTGGGAACTAAAGGGGCTTTACATAGGTAACTCAGTATGGATAATACAGAGTTAAACTTCTGAAAGTGAGCCTCGTTTTCGACTTTGTATTGGATTCGCTCGCAGAGCTCCGCCAGCACTATGAGGTCAATGATAAGAGGACTGGCTAGCAGGGAGTCCTCGCACGTGTTGTGGATCACGATCGTGTTAGTCCCACCCATCATGATCTCCGAGGTGTACTCGTCCATGGCCCGCTTACTGTCCCCTACGTGTGGCACGTATTTGATGACGACACAATGATCCGGAGTTTCCCCTTTGTCATATAGAATATTGTTGGATTCAACCATGTCGTCCACTACATTACTTTTGGAAATCTGAAATATAAAATGAACATCGTTTATAAATTCAACTAGTGAGGACAAAAATCTGACGTAAGAAAATGAAAGAATGTTCTACACCCCCTGCACGAATTACATAATATGAAGTACTAAAGTGGAAACAAGCATGCGTAATTTTTCTTATATTAAACCATTTTTAAAAAATAGTTTAGTTGTAGAAAATGTACCTCTTTTGAGCGAAAGGTTTGAGGAGCAGACAAGTTTTTCCCGTCGTTGTTTCCCAGGTGATTGTAACTGACGATAGACCTGGGTTTGATCCCCGCGCTAACAAGAAAGTCCACCAGTACAGACTTCAATTTTGTTTGTCCTGATTTAAAATCGTCACCTCCAATGAAGACCCCTTTTCTTTCGGCCAGTTCCAAACATCCTGGTACAAACGTATTCTGAGGTGATCCGTTAATGAAGGTTACCTGTCAAGAAATGTTTATCATTGTAAATTTTTCTGTCCTTAACCTTCGTTTGCAATGCCCGCGTCCTCTTATTTTGATGAAATAAAATGTCATCAACGATTTTTATGTTCCCCAAACGAAGTTGGGGAACATATTGTTTTTACTCTGTTTCTTATTATGTCGCCCCGAACGAAGTCGGGGACGACATATTGATATTGTACGCATGTTTTTTTTATCCAGGCTGTTTCTCGAAGATGGCTGGGAGAATCTTCCTGAAACTTTCCTCAAGGGACGATCACTGGTTGTAGTTGTGCAGTGAGGTCGTTCAGTTCCAATATGTCTACCGTTGCCATGGAAACCTGTAAAAAGCGACAAATTTTGTCCGAGAGTGTTCTCTCTGGTCCCTTAAACGTTCGTCATGAAACTTTTCTTATTTTAATGATTAGTATCTGTAGTTGTGCGCCTCGCATTTAAAATTTTCAAATAATCGATTATTGCCATGGAAACCAGGTGAAAGTTAAAATTCTTTAATTTCGATTTTCTCAATAACTACTCAGGCAATCGTTTTGAAACTTTCAATGTTTATTCCTTGCAATGTGTCAAAGTGATTTCTACTTTCAAAATAATTGTAATGAGTCGCTCACAGTTGCCATAGAAACGAAACATAAAAAAAGATTCTGATGTACACATGTGTTCTCCAAGGTCTAGGTCAAAGGGTCAAAGTTCGTCGTATCCAATAAAAGTTCTTTTCACAAGGATTACATATTTGAAATATAAAAGCCCTAGTACTTACCGTTCAAACGTTATGGCTATTTACTATGTTCAAGACGACCCCCCCCCCTTTTTGAAGCACACAACCAAGTAGAATACACAGATATAACATATACAACTTACAAGTAACTTTTTAAAATTTTCATTCATAAAATTCAGTTCCCGTCATGTGATATTTTGCCATCATTCATTCTCCTTCTGTTTTGTCTCTTGAATTTATAAATATTTTATTTTATCTATATAAAAAAAAATAACGATTGTCAGCTGCATTTATTATCATTTCGCGTTTTCTTGTATATCTATCACTTGTATATTATTCATTTCATTAGATAGTGCAAGTATAAATTAAAAAATTGGTACGTCATTTCCATAGTTTTTATTCATTCATAAATCCTTTGATCCACTCCTGCAGGTTCGCGAAGCCTTGATCACCACTGTATACAAAACATTCATATCGCCGAAAATGTTCATGATTCCGCTAAACTGAGAAAGTTTACACATGATTTATCTTCTCATAACAGCATCAGCTCTCTGCAATGCAGAAATGCTCGAATTGAAGGGGAAAATTCAGGAGTTATTGATGAGAAAAATTCAGGAGTTATTATGTCGCCCCGAACGAAGTCGGGGACGACATATTGATATTGTACGCATGTTTTTTTTATCCAGGCTGTTTCTCGGAGATGGCTGGGACAATCTTCCTGAAACTTTCCTCAAAGGACGATCACTGGTTGTAGTTGTGCAGTGAGGTCGTTCAGTTCCAATATGTCTACCGTTGCCATGGAAACCTGTAAAAAGCGACAAATTTTGTCCGAGAGTGTTCTCTCTGGTCCCTTAAACGTTCGTCATGAAACTTTTCTTATTTTAATGATTAGTATCTGTAGTTGTGCGCCTCGCATTTAAAATTTTCAAATAATCGATTATTGCCATGGAAACCAGGTGAAAGTTAAAATTCTTTAATTTCGATTTTCTCAATAACTACTCAGGCAATCGTTTTGAAACTTTCAATGTTTATTCCTTGCAATGTGTCAAAGTGATTTCTACTTTCAAAATAATTGTAATGAGTCGCTCACAGTTGCCATAGAAACGAAACATAAAAAAAGATTCTGATGTACACATGTGTTCTCCAAGGTCTAGGTCAAAGGGTCAAAGTTCGTCGTATCCAATAAAAGTTCTTTTCACAAGGATTACATATTTGAAATATAAAAGCCCTAGTACTTACCGTTCAAACGTTATGGCTATTTACTATGTTCAAGACGACCCCCCCCCCTTTTTGAAGCACACAACCAAGTAGAATACACAGATATAACATATACAACTTACAAGTAACTTTTTAAAATTTTCATTCATAAAATTCAGTTCCCGTCATGTGATATTTTGCCATCATTCATTCTCCTTCTGTTTTGTCTCTTGAATTTATAAATATTTTATTTTATCTATATAAAAAAAAATAACGATTGTCAGCTGCATTTATTATCATTTCGCGTTTTCTTGTATATCTATCACTTGTATATTATTCATTTCATTAGATAGTGCAAGTATAAATTAAAAAATTGGTACGTCATTTCCATAGTTTTTATTCATTCATAAATCCTTTGATCCACTCCTGCAGGTTCGCGAAGCCTTGATCACCACTGTATACAAAACATTCATATCGCCGAAAATGTTCATGATTCCGCTAAACTGAGAAAGTTTACACATGATTTATCTTCTCATAACAACATCAGCTCTCTGCAATGCAGAAATGCTCGAATTGAAGGGGAAAATTCAGGAGTTATTGATGAGAAAAATTCAGGAGTTATTATGTCGCCCCGAACGAAGTCGGGGACGACATATTGATATTGTACGCATGTTTTTTTTATCCAGGCTGTTTCTCGGAGATGGCTGGGACAATCTTCCTGAAACTTTCCTCAAAGGACGATCACTGGTTGTAGTTGTGCAGTGAGGTCGTTCAGTTCCAATATGTCTACCGTTGCCATGGAAACCTGTAAAAAGCGACAAATTTTGTCCGAGAGTGTTCTCTCTGGTCCCTTAAACGTTCGTCATGAAACTTTTCTTATTTTAATGATTAGTATCTGTAGTTGTGCGCCTCGCATTTAAAATTTTCAAATAATCGATTATTGCCATGGAAACCAGGTGAAAGTTAAAATTCTTTAATTTCGATTTTCTCAATAACTACTCAGGCAATCGTTTTGAAACTTTCAATGTTTATTCCTTGCAATGTGTCAAAGTGATTTCTACTTTAAAAATAATTGTAATGAGTCGCTCACAGTTGCCATAGAAAGGAAACAGAAAAAAAGATTCAGATGTACACATGTGTTCTCCAAGGTCTAGGTCAAAGGGTCAAAGTTCGTCGTATCCAATAAAAGTTCTTTTCACAAGGATTACATATTTGAAATACAAAAACCCTAGCACTTACGGTTCAAACGTTATGGCTATGTACTATGTTCAAGACGACCCCCCCCCCTTTTTGAAGCACACAGCCAGGTAGAATACACAGATATAACATATACAACTTACAAGTAGCGTTTTAAAATCTTCATTCATAAAACTCAGTTTCCGTCATGTGATATTTTGCCATCATTCATTCTCCTTCTGTTTTGTCTCTTGAATTTATAAATATTTTATTTTATCTATATAAAAAAAAAATTAGCGATTGTCAGCTGCATTTATTATCATTTCGCGTTTTCTTGTATATTTATTAATTGTATATTATTCATTTCATTAGATAGTGCAAGTATAAATTAAAAAATTGGTACGTCATTTCCATACTTTTTATTCAGTCATAAATCCTTTGATCCGCTCCTGCCGGTTCGCAAAGCCTTGATCACCACTGTATACAAAACATTCATCTCGCCGAAAATGTTCATGATTCCGCTAAACTGAGAAAGTTTACACATGATTTATCATTTCATAGCAAACATCAGCTCTCTGCAATGCAGAAATGCTCGAATTGATGGTGGCATGTCAGCTTCGTTTTTCGGCAGAACCTCTAAAATGAAAGTGAAAGAGGGAAATTTCAGAGTTCTCACTGGCGTTACAATGCACAAAATAATTCTGCTGATCTTCTTCATAAATTACATTTCCCAAGCTTTTATGAAAGGAAAGATACTTCCAATTAACAAGTATGAGGCCCAGTTCAGTACATTTTTATGCAAGTCTGCAAATTGAGGAACTTGTAATTTTCGTGCACTACTTTCTTCTCCTACCGATTCTAAAAATAATTAGGAGGATGTACCCAATTAAGGTCTTCCGTTTCCAATGGAAAGGACTGATACAACTCGATGGTTGTTCAAACTTAGCTAGTGGACTTTTGTTTTAGTGATGATAAAAATGAAAGTCTTGTCCAGTACGGGGCGACATATGCTATTGCTTGCAATAGCAGACTTTCTAGTTATTATTATTATTATTATTATGTTCCCCAAACGAAGTTGGGGAACATATTGTTTTTACTCTGTTTCTTATTATTATTATTATTATTATTTTTCTTCTCGGGAAAATTTTGTCCGCGAATGATCTTGTAAACTACACATCCGATTTAGGTGAAATGTTTTTAGGGTCAGTAGACATGTTATGTAGATTTGCGGAATCAAGGTCATTTTGCGCGCACGTGCTTGCAAGAGCGCGCACGTGCAAAACTTGAAATGACCAATATATAATGGATAAAACTGTAACTTTTCTATTTTTTGACAAAATGTCATAAATCTCATAATGTAAGGATATATTAGTAGTATGCACAAGATGACATGGTCAAAATAGCAAGATCGCACGCGCATGCACGTGCGCTTTGCTCTGATTGGCGGAAACTAAAGTCTCAATATCTTTCTTGTTTTTTGATAAAATCATTTGAAATTTTGAACATAGTCATACATTAGGGAGATCTACAGCCTGTAATATAAGATTTATCATGAAAGCATGTGCATGCACGTGTGCTTGCAAGAGCTCGCACGTGCAACACGAGAAATGTCCAATATAATTGATACAGACGTAACTATTTAAATTATTGATGAAATGCTTTGAAACTCATATTATAAGTATTTATTAGAAGCATAGACAAGATGGCATGGTCAAAAAAGGAAAATCTCACGCGCATGCACGTGCGCTTTGCTCTGATTGGCGGAAACTAAAGTTTCAATATCTTTCTTGTTTTTTGACGAAATCCTTTAAAATTTTAAACATATGCATGTATTAGGATATTCTACAATAAGATTTATAGCAATTATCATGAAAACGCGTGCATGCACATGCGCTGCAATCTGATTGGCTTATGCTTTAAATAGCTATAACTCCCTTGGTTTTCAACCCAACAGGATGGGATTTGGAACTTAGATAAATATAATGGACTTCTACAAGATGGTATGGTCATCATGCACATGCATACACGTGCGTGTACGTGCACTGCAATCTGATTGGCTGAAACTTTAAACAGCTATAACTCCCTTTGTTTTCAACCAAACTGGGTGGGATTTAGAACATAGATAGATGTAATGGACTTCTACATGAAGATATGATCATCATGCTCATGTATGCACGTGCTTCCACGTGAAATGAGTAAAATCCAAAATACAGTTTAATGAGCGTATTTTTTTAATACTTTTGGATTAATTACTTTAATATTTAGTATATTAAAATATATAGATTGTATACTTTAGACAAGATGATATGGTCATTACGCACATGCATTCACATGCGCACGCGTGGAATTCTAAAATTTGAATCAACTTGGTACTTTCTGGGTAAATGTTGTTTAAGCGTCAAATGCATAGAGGTTGTCCTATTTAATGAAGCTTACAGGGAATGTGGCACCAAAAAGGAAGTTGGGGAGCGTTTGGGGAACATCTGTAACGGTCCCCGTTACAATTAGCACTAGTTTTTCTTCTTCTTCCTGGAACTTTTTTGTCCGGGAATGATCTTGTAAACTGTTCGTCCGATGTAGGTAAAACCTTTTTAGGGTTAGTAGACATGTTATGTAGATTTGCGGAATCAAGGTCATTTTGCGCGCACGTGCTTGCAAGAGCGTGCACGTGCAACACGTGAAATGACCAATATAATAGATATAGCCACAACTGTTCTATTTTTAAATGAAATGCTTTGAAACTCATAATGTGAGGATATATTAGTAGTATAGACATGACGACATGGTGAAAATAGCAAGATCTCACGCGCATGCACGTGCACTTCGCTCTGATTGGCTGCAACTAAAGTCTTAATATCTTTCTTGTTTTTTGACGAAATCCTTTGAAATTTTGAACATAGCCATGCATGAGGATATCCTACAACATGAAATAAAGCAATTATCATGAAAACACGTGCTTGCACGTGCGCTGCAATCTGATTGGCTTAAACTTTAAACAGCTATAACTCCCTTGGTTTTTACCAAACAGGATGGGATTTGAAACATAGATAGATATAATGGACTTCTACAAGTAGGTATGGTCACCATGCACATGCATACACGTGCATGTACGTGTGCTGTAATCTGATTGGCTGAAACTTTAAACAGCTATAACTCCCTTGATTTTCAACCAAACGGGGTGGGATTTAGAACATAGATAGATGTAATGGACTTCTACAAGAAGATATGGTCACCATGCTCATGTATGCACGTGCGTGCACGTGAAATGAGTTAAATCAAAAATACACTTGAATGAGCGTATTTCTTAATACTTTTGGATCAAATACTTTAACATTTAGTATATGAAAAATATATAGACTGTGTAGACAAGATTATATGGTCATTACGCACATGCATTCACATGCGCACGCGTTGCATGCTAAACTTTGAATGAACTTGGCGTTGTCAAAGTTTCAAATGCATAGATTTTGTCCTATTTAATAAAGCTTACAGAGAATATGGCACCAAAAGGGAGTTGGGGAGCGTTTGGGGAACATCTGTAACGGTCCCCGTTACAATTAGCACTAGTTTGTTTTGATTTTCTCAAGTATTTAAAAGAATGTTATTTTTAATGTTAATGTATTCTTATGATATACATACACCTTCCAAAATGGATGCAACAGCAAACAAAGTTGAAGGCGAAACCTCGCTCTCATTTTCCCGAATGCTTTTAATCAAGGTTTCTGCCGTATCGTTCACACCTGGTATGACTTCGGAGAACCTCTCCGTGTTTGCAGTCCACAAGACGATGACTTTGTCAACAGAACTCGATTTCTTGAATTCCCTGATGTCCTCGCGAATTTTTGTCATCATTTCTTGCTTGGTGCCAGTTAATATATTGTCAGCCCGCTCTGCCTGATTAGCAGCTATGAATTCTGGGATATATATTGAAGGGCGGGGCTTGAATTCCTCCATGTATGGTTTTAGTTGAGTTTGTAGATTGTAGTCCAGAACTCTTGCTCTGTCCATGGCATCTGCCAAATTCTTAGAGGAAATATCCCATCCTAAAAGTAGAATAAAGGTTACACAAATTGTATAGTGATGGTACTCTGAAATATAATGCTTATGATACCATGAAGTTTTACTAAGGATTGAGTGTGTAAGGTTTTCTTGTTTCTTTGTTGTTCTTTATGTCTTTCTATTGTTTTTCCCGTGGAACGTACCATCTAAAACAATATCGTTTGGGTCAACCATGGGTAACAGGGACTTCATTGGTACGTAAACTTCGCCCTGTGGACCAGTTCCTAGTAACACCGTACTAGCCTGAGTGATGGAACCAAAGTAATTCGCTCTGTGAAGCCCTTCTTTTGTAGGCCACTCCATCTTGTGCTTATTGGCCAAGATGGCCGCCGTCACCGTAGTTCCGTTGTTACCACCCCAACCAACCAACATCACACCCAGTTTGGGAACCTTTCGGTGTGTTCGGAACAGATACTGGGTAGAGACGGGCGTTGCGGTGATTTTTCCTGTCGAGTCAGTGTCCACCTTAGTAGACTGGTACTCGTATTTGGATTGAATGAAGTCTGTTGTGTAGGAAACATCTGGGCTTCTCACTTCAACGCTTGCCATTTTGATCTGCTGCTGTAAATAGATCGTCCAACATTTTAGCCATTTTCTAATGCTGGATAGATCCACTGAATAAACGATGCATGAAATCTTAACTCTGAATGCACCAAATTTTGGATATTTTTAAAAATGTATGGTTTGACTTTCTGTTTTAAAATGTAGCGTAGTATCTTTCGAGTTTTCAAAAAAATATAGTTGAAAGATATCTTTATGCCATGATGTAATATTAATTTTGAAAAATGACGAAGTTAACAAAAAAATCGTACCCCAATTCCATACCGAATTCAAATCTTTACAACCTACCTCGGTTAAAAGATCCACAAAAAATAGATAAAGTTAAGGAATAGGCGAACAAGCATGTATCTGGTCATATGCAACCTCTTAAGGTAATTTTATACTTAGTTTTAGTCTCTAGAAACTACCTGAAAAGTTTTGGCTAATGGAAGAAGGCGCGGACCTTTCCCGAGTTTTCCAGATCAATACGGGGCGATATAAAGCTTCAGAAGACAAATAGTTCATTATTTACCGGGGGGAAATACACAATACGGTAAAACAGAATACATACATGTATATTAAACATTTCGACTTCTTGAAATTGCTCGATATTTTTATATCAACAAATAGGAGTTATCAGTCCTACTATTTTCCGCATGTTTAAGCAGAAAGTTAAACGTATTTATTATACCTCTACTGATTTTTCCCTATATAAAATTAAGTTATTAAAGTTATTGATTTATAAAATTATTCATAATTAGCCAAAAATTAGTTAAAACTAGAAGTAAACTGAACAATGAGCTCACGAAATGATGCCCAGCGCTTCCAATATAGTTATAATGGCAAATGTTTTACAAGGTACTGTGAGCACTGCGCTTACTAAATCATAACCCCCCCCCCCCCCACACACACACACACACACACACACACCTTGTCTCCCATATGATTTTCATGAAAAAGTCCATGTTTTGCACTGGTAGACCCGAAATGTGTCCAATCGAAAGGTTAAATTGGTGGTGAACAATGGCAGATAATGGTAATAAGGAATATATCATAAAGTATTATAAAATTCTATTCAGTTGTTTAGGAGGAGTTGCGGATAAGAGATGGGTACCATTGAATTTTATAGAAAGAATGGCAGTGTCCGTATTTTGATATGGGAAACCCGAAAACTGTGTTCGATCAAAAAGTAAAATAGGAGGTCACAATGGCATTACATACAACAAGTAGAGGATACTCTGACCCAGAATGTTTACAGAGGAAGAGATAAGCAACTAACTGTCTTGGCAAGCTCTTTCTGAAGCAAAAAATTGCTGAATAGCTTGCTCCTTATTTTGAAATATTATCACGATCCTTTTAGAGTTAACTGCAGTGCACGATTCTTTCGAACATAGCAGACAGATCCGAATGTCAAGGGAGCGGTAAATTCGAAGAAATATATTGCTAAATTTCAATTTGTACACTTAATTTATTTCTGTAATGCTTATTAAGTTTATCAAATGAAACCATTTCTTCCATGTTTAAAAAAAAGTTTAAAAGAATTTGAAAGAACGTGTAATAACTTGTTTAAAATCGATACAACAATTTTATTGCATAGATATTTTTACTGACGAGCAAATAACCACGAAAAAATCAATTTATTTTAAATGTAATATTTAAAAATAAGAGAGAAAATTAACTGAATTAAACAAAAAAAAGCTTTTTAAAATTAATTATAAGAGCGTGCTTACGTGTTAGAGGCTGGTCTTGTTGTGTTTGTTATTCGGTTACTATTTTACACGTGTGCGATCACGCCATATTCTTTTTATAGAATTTATTGCACATGGCGTGATGATGTATATGCCTGTTATTTCACGACCTTTGCTCGGCTTAGGTGTATTACTAAATCCAGTCTACAAACGTTGTATTTGAACTTTGAATTATGTATTTTTTTTATTATACAATAATCTTGGTCTGAATGAGTTAAATCAATTAACCGTAGTATTTTTAAAACAGCAGTAGTTTGTCGATGTGTTATTCTTTTAGCTCCAGAATTTGATTTACAGAAAAACGAAATCATATCGACATGACTGATACAATTATGTGTGTGTATATATATATATATATATATATATATATATATATATATATATATATATATATATATATATATATATATATATATATATATATATATATATAT
>PRKT01000002.1:2450212-2463593 GCA_003671525.1 Saccostrea glomerata | reverse complement strand
CCCCCCCCCCCCCCCCCCCAATAGGGAAACAGTGTTGTTTTAATTTCTTAATTTGTTTGCGTGTTTGTTTTCTTTTTCACTGAAAATATATGCATAGAAACAATCTGCACATAATTCCGACTTCTACAGTGTAGCAATCCGAACATCATTCCGTCAAGACGAAAAAAAAAATCGATTGAAATGGCTGTGATGTTTCGATCATAAAACCAGAGGAGATTCGGTGACATTGAAAATAACGAAGTCTTTTTTTGGAGGTAGCTATAATTGTCACTGCTATAAATTCAAGATTATCACGCGACTGAATCGTAAAAAAAACATCCATTTTAATCTTTTACCTTCCTGGTTATCAAGGCCAGTAAAATACAGTTATAGTTAATAAAGACAGACAAGAATATCCATCCAGAATTGATCATCAATATATTTTCTTCCGTCTTCAGGGGTGGGTGGAGTGGATATGAAGCATTCTAAAGATCTTGAATAAAAATTTAAGATCAGAGACATTTCTGGATGAATTAAAAAAGCGACAATACACACGTGTATCGGATGCAATGAATAGCTACTGAGAAAACTGCGACAAAAATTACGGACAGACAGACACACACACACCCTGTTCGAACAGACACGCATTGGTAAACAGTATTTCCTTTCTCCTTTGAAGTTATACCCCAAAATGTTCAGATCTGTGAAATATATAAAAGTTTAAAAAAAATGAGAGGTCAAAGAGGCATAACTCTGTCAAAAATGGCTTGGTTCTACCCAAAACAAAACTTTACCTAGATATTTTTGATAAATCTGTATATCAAATTTCATTTCAGTATGTGCAGCCTCTTAAAAAAAATGGAAAGGCAAATTATTGAAATTTTTCTAAGTCAAAGACGCATTATAAGTCTGTCCAAAATGGCCCGATCGTACCCGAAACAGAACTTGAACTAGATATTCTTATGATAAAGCATTTCAATATGCACAACCTATGTGAAGAAAATAAACTAAAACTGAAAGGAGACCGACCGACCGACAGACAGCAGCAAAGAAATTTGCCCTTCCTCCTTCGAAAAGAGGCATAAAAATAAGCAACAGTGATCCTTCTAAAAAATCAATGAACAATACAGATATGTGAAAAGGACATAAAACACGAGCCAGAGGAAATTCCAGATGTGAGATCAGGTGTCTAAGACGAGTAAGCATCCGGTAGTTCATGCAGTGATTAACGCAATGGGTTTTCTTAAGAAATAAAGGAGAAAATATTCAGCGGTTGTAAATATATAGTAATATTTTACATTTTACTTCTAAACAGAACTGTACGTAGTATAAAGTTTCATTTTGCTAGGACGGAGTCCTTTTGACTTTGACATTTCTCTAATTCAGTCTTTCCCCAGAATTGAATGAGATTAACCAGGTTCTAGTATAGCATTCTCCTAGCACTTTAAGATGGAAAATAATTCATGAGTCGCGTAATTTTTTGATAGAAATCTCCATTTGAATGGTTGCGTTCAGGATGGTTCTCTCATAAATGCTTAATTTAAACAAAACCAATAATATATGTACATATATTACTAAATAGCTCCATACAAGACATTTTTAAATATAATTTCCTAGTGTAAGGACCTCGTAAATCAAGAGATATTTTAATGATTTAAATTTTAACTTTGTCCCATCAGTCAGGTGCCCCACGGCGTGTTGTGTTTGAAAAGTGCGTCAAATGTGCATTTTGTGTCAGATTGTTCGCTCTCTCTCTCTTCATATGAGTGAAGCATTCGCCAGAGGGACGTTAAACAATATGCAATTAATCTCTCTCTCTCTCTCTCTCTGAAGATCCAAGTATTTTTTTTTCGTATATCCATCCTTTACAAATTTAATCATGTGTTTGTTCAGAAAATGTATTTCTCCATGCATAACTGAATATATAATTATATGCATTTTTGACACCACCTCTAAAAAAAAAAACGAAAGGTTTGCATAAACTATTTGTCTGTCACAACCATAGGCTATGGTCACAACAGCCTAATACGATTCTCGGTTAACCTTAGACTTTCAGTTGGACGTGACTTTCTCGACACAACGTAATAAACGTTTATCAAATGGCGAATAGATTCGCATTGTTTTAGAAATTAATAACATCAGCAACTTCAAATTGTTGTTGACAACGATGAGATGACTTATGCTCCACATCTTTGCCGTACGAAACGCTATCATTGGATCATTGATACACTTGTTGACATTCGCCTGAATGTATATTTCAACAGTGAATGAAAGTCTGTGTAATTATGAAACGTCGAGAATACCACGTCTTACTGAAAGTCCAAGGATAACCGAGAATTGTACTATCAAACTGACAGAAGAATGCAAAGTCCATAATTTTAAAATGCTTGTTTCCTGAGTTTGTGTCTCGACCTTTTTTGTGTGATACCTTCCCTTTTTAGTTATTTGAAACACTTTTGTATTTACTGCCACCCGGTTATTTTAAAATTCACAACATGACTCAAACCTCAGTTTGAGAAGTAAAGTCTTCAGTTATCTTTTGACGCAGTCATAAGTCAAGATAAGATAAGCCTAGATCTGCAAGGAACAGCTACAAAATGTCTTGGATATTAATTCTCGTAACCTTTCTAATTGTCTACTTCGCTGAAAAAACTCGATGCGATGATCCCGAGGTTTACTTGAACGCCGTAGGATTTTAAATACCGGTAATAAAAAAAATCCTGCTCAAAGTCCTACTTTTACCTCCCCGTGGTGAGCAGAGGAAACGGGTCTTATGCATGATTAGGTTGTACTGTAGACGCACTCGTAGTGGCCGGCTAACGAAAGAGGCAATGTAGCGGTAATGTATACTTTTTATGTAGCGGTAATGTAACGTTTTTTGTAGCGGTAATGACTATGTAGCGGTAACGAAAATTTCGAAAATGTAGCGGTAATGATACGCACCCAGTTCTCGCACTCAGAGATTCGCCCGTTATGCAAATTATCTCACGTTTCCAACTATCGTTGATACCTTTGCATACCCAATTTAGTGCTTCCATCAATATACTTTGTATTCTCACTTTACCAAATAATGAATTAAATATATGTTTTGGTCCTTGGTTCTTTTCGAGGTTGAAATTGGTTTGATACATACATATGTACACTTGAAGTTCAAATTTTACATCCCGGGTAGCGCATGAATATGTGGATGTCTTCATACCTAGAAAGCAGTGAAAATTAAAACTTTGCGAAAAATATAGTTCAATGTACATAATAATTATGTAGCTTTGAACAATATTACATTATATTATGAATTATTTCGCATTGTCCAGAATATCAATTAGAAAAGGTAAATAAAACCAGAAAAAAAAGTTTTATAAATTAGGGGGACTAAGTTAAAAAATTACTGAAAATTTATTTTTATTTCTTCTTTTTGAATTTTTATAGGAGGAGAGAATTATCAAATGAGGACCTCGAGGAATAAAAAAAAAAATGAAAAAAAAGGGCAGCCGTCTCCACAATTCCAGCTCATCGAAATGACAAATGAATGTTTACATTCCTGTTATAGTCATTGTAAATAACTCCAGTGACATAAGGACATTTTATTTACTTGTTTGTTTTTACTTTTTTCATGGTTCATTATTCTGTTATATGATTTGTTTTCATATATTTTTGTTATGCATTGGACATGTAAGATATCGATAAAAATACCGCTTGAAGTTTGTTGAATTAATTGTTTAATATTTTTGTTGTTTACATTCCGGTCCCAAGAAGTGAAATGTAAACTGTATAATATGCACTTAATGTAATATTTCATATTGAGTCTCATCATTAATCATATGGAATTAGAATACGTACATATTTAAGTCGTGATTTATGAAATCCGATTAAAAATTGCTCATTATTATTTCTTGCTTTGAATGGAGGAAATTTGTGGAGGAATGAATATCACGGAATTTTCTCCATTTCTACAAGTTTGATTAAGTCTTTCAAAAAGTATGGTTTATCCTATTTCTACTTTGTTATGTTTGTTTTGTAATAAAATTTGTCTCTGAAAACTGAATTATTCTCATTCAAAGTTTTTCTTGTTATAATTACACGTGTGTGTGTGTGTGTGTGTGTGTGTCATGGATTATTTCATGTGCAGATTACAATACAAATTTTTAAAGTCCTCGGAAGTACATGTAGGTCGTGGGACTTAATCAGCAATGAAATTCAGACAAGATTGTTAACTTTTAATCTGGGTATCCTTATCGAATATGTCTCAATTAACAAATTTCACTATTATATGACAGGAAATTTTACTTGTCGGGTATCCTGTGCAGTGTAGTTTAAATTAAAAAAAAATCTATAGAGTTTTGCCATGCTTAAACTGTAACACTTGAACAAGAATGGGGGCACTGATAGATTAAAAAGGTCAAGGTTAAAAAATATCGCCAGTTCAGACATACACGAATAAAATAACATTTAATTAACGTCTACGCTACGCATTCATTATTTTTAAAAAGTATGAGGTGATACATAAAAAAATTTAGGTGTGGGTAATTAATATGACGTTTCATTTTTAATTAACAAACGCTCTAGTTATACCACTATGTTAAAGTAGCTCCAAAATCGTCGAGGCATGTGGAGGCATTAAGAGTAATCCTCTCTTTCTCTCTCTCTCGTTTATTTTTTATATATGTTTTTTTTTTTGTTTGCTTTACTCATACATCGTATAAAGAAAAAAGGTGCACATATTGATCTTGAAAACTACATTAACACATTAAGCATATTTTTTTAGTTTACTTTTAAAAATACTATTTTCTTCTAAGTATAATTCCTTTTGTAGGAAGTGAGACTGATACCAAATGTATGTAAGCTCGTCTCCCTTCTATTTCCCTGGAGCTAAAGTGCACCAGGGCAAATGTAGCCGTATTCCATATCATTTTGGCCTTCATAAACTGTTTAACAAGTTTTAAAAATGACCCCGCTGATGCATTATGTCGTCGATATTGATGTGATTAGTGCATTGCGGGAAAGGTTTAATTAAACAATAAATTGCTTTCTTTGTTTGTTATTACTGGAATTAACGGTCGCAGCTGTGCAGAAAAAATAATTATGTAAATTTTTTCTGCAAAAGCTGCGACCGTTAATTCCAGTAATAACAAACAAAGAAAAAAATTTCATTGTTTATATTTATATCTGTTTAGATAATCATTTAAAGTAGGATTAATAAGTTTAATTATTGTATTAATGATGCGTCTTTATACGTTTCATTGATGGAACACCCATTGATCACGAAATCTGTACAGGCGACATGCCGACTGTAGTTCATGCAGTGATTAACGCAATGGGTTTTCTTAAGAAATAAAGGAGAAAATATTCAGCGGTTGTAAATATATAGTAATATTTTACATTTTACTTCTAAACAGAACTGTACGTAGTATAAAGTTTCATTTTGCTAGGACGGAGTCCTTTTGACTTTGACATTTCTCTAATTCAGTCTTTCCCCAGAATTGAATGAGATTAACCAGGTTCTAGTATAGCATTCTCCTAGCACTTTAAGATGGAAAATAATTCATGAGTCGCGTAATTTTTTGATAGAAATCTCCATTTGAATGGTTGCGTTCAGGATGGTTCTCTCATAAATGCTTAATTTAAACAAAACCAATAATAAATGTACATATATTACTAAATAGCTCCATACAAGACATTTTTAAATATAATTTCCTAGTGTAAGGACCTCGTAAATCAAGAGATATTTTAATGATTTAAATTTTAACTTTGTCCCATCAGTCAGGTGCCCCACGGCGTGTTGTGTTTGAAAAGTGCGTCAAATGTGCATTTTGTGTCAGATTGTTCGCTCTCTCTCTCTTCATATGAGTGAAGCATTCGCCAGAGGGACGTTAAACAATATGCAATTAATCTCTCTCTCTCTCTCTCTCTGAAGATCCAAGTATTTTTTTTTCGTATATCCATCCTTTACAAATTTAATCATGTGTTTGTTCAGAAAATGTATTTCTCCATGCATAACTGAATATATAATTATATGCATTTTTGACACCACCTCTAAAAAAAAAAACGAAAGGTTTGCATAAACTATTTGTCTGTCACAACCATAGGCTATGGTCACAACAGCCTAATACGATTCTCGGTTAACCTTAGACTTTCAGTTGGACGTGACTTTCTCGACACAACGTAATAAACGTTTATCAAATGGCGAATAGATTCTCATTGTTTTAGAAATTAATATCATCAGCAACTTCAAATTGTTGTTGACAACGATGAGATGACTTATGCTCCACATCTTTGCCGTACGAAACGCTATCATTGGATCATTGATACACTTGTTGACATTCGCCTGAATGTATATTTCAACAGTGAATGAAAGTCTGTGTAATTATGAAACGTCGAGAATACCACGTCTTACTGAAAGTCCAAGGATAACCGAGAATTGTACTATCAAACTGACAGAAGAATGCAAAGTCCATAATTTTAAAATGCTTGTTTCCTGAGTTTGTGTCTCGACCTTTTTTGTGTGATACCTTCCCTTTTTAGTTATTTGAAACACTTTTGTATTTACTGCCACCCGGTTATTTTAAAATTCACAACATGACTCAAACCTCAGTTTGAGAAGTAAAGTCTTCAGTTATCTTTTGACGCAGTCATAAGTCAAGATAAGATAAGCCTAGATCTGCAAGGAACAGCCACAAAATGTCTTGGATATTAATTCTCGTAACCTTTCTAATTGTCTACTTCGCTGACAAAACTCGATGCGATGATCCCGAGGTTTACTTGAACGCCGTAAGTCTTGTATCCCTACAGTAGTATGTACATGTAGCAAAAAAAGATTAATGAAAATTTTAAATGATAAAAATAAAATTTAAGGGCAATTTAATTGCATAAAAAATCTTCGCTTACAAATTGGATTAACTTGTTACTTTGAAATAGACTGGCCTTATTGCCTACAACGGCTTTCCATCAGAAAACCACTATGTTGACACACACGATGGTTTTATTCTCAATATGCAGCGGATTCCCCATGGTCGCTTTAGGAAAAAAGGTATACAGACAAGGGTTGTTTGAAAAACTCTGTTCAATAAAATGTATATCTTTTATAGAATTTAAGGATATCCGCTCCTCAGCCAAGAATGATATATCGAGTCAACATGTGAATGGAAAAGTGTTTTCTTCTTCTTTATAGATATATTTTACTTCATATAAATACAAAATTAATAGGTCTGCAAATAACGGGGCGCAATTAATACCCATGGATTTTCCGACAGATTGTTGGAAGACCTTACACTTATCTCCAAAAACTACCAGTTATATAGATAACTTAAACATTTTTAATATCAGCCTAAGAGTACTTGTTTGTACAATCAAATTTTTTTCAACGAAATTACCGGTATTTTGCAAATGAACAAGAGCAACTGAAGTAAGAAAATATACAAGTATGATTTTTATTTTAAAAAAAAAAAGCAACCGTCAATGATGTTAAAATGCCTGGACTTATCGTGGGGTAGGAAGTCTCCGAAGGAATCGCGGGCCGATGATTCACCAACAATGAAAAATTATTATTGCATTTTAAGTAAGAAAAGGCGTGGTGGTGATCCAGCACGGACTGACTGGGGCCTCGGACTGTTTTCTGATTAACATGGTCAACAACAGCCTCGGGTTCATTCTGGCAGACGCGGGGTACGACGTATGGCTCCCTAACAGCAGGGGAAACGTCTACTCCAAGACGCACAAAAAGTACAACCCATCTCAGGAGGAATTCTGGGATTGGAGGTAGTTACAGTTAACTTGGTTTATTATTTTGTACATTTTATTAGGACTAGTAAGGTCCAAATTTGTCAAAACTTTTTCAAAATGTTCCCATAATAAAAGATTGTCGATGTTAAGTTTTTTCCTGTCTGTCTGTTAGCTAGGCCTAATCTGTTTATCCTCAAAAAATGGATTTAATATTTCATATGTTTATTCGTTGTGACAAGACCTTTCTTGAGGTGTGATTATATTTGATAGTTTTAACTTGAAATATGATTTTGCCCCCCTCCCCCCCCCCTTTGCAAAATAAATTCAAATTTTAACCCTAGCCATAGCTTTTGTACAGTTTGTGCCAGGGCTTTCATACAATACAAGTGTACTAGTATTCATCGTTTCAATGTAGACCTTTCCTTGCGTTTCAAGATTTTTGAATTTCTGACCTGAGTTTGACCCACTTAAAAAAAGAATTTTAACGCTGACCTTTATTTTTAGCTCTAATGGTCAGAGACCAGAAGAGCTTATGCGATAGTAAGTTGTCCGTCGTCCGTCCGTCTAGCTGTCTGTCTGTCTTTCCGTCTGTTTGTAAACAATTTTTCAAAAAGCTACTCCTCCTTCAGTTTTGGTCTGATTTTAATATAACTTGGCACACAAGTAGACTACACTAAGATACATAAAATAGTGCATCGGTTTTTTATTTCGATAACGGTGTTGCCATGGTTACTAAAATAGAATTTTCTTTGAAATTCCTTTAAAACGCTACTCTTTCTACAGTTTTGGTCTGATTTCAATATAACTTGGCAAATAAGTAGACTACACTAAGATACATAAAATAGTCCATCGGTTTTTGATTTCGATTAACAGTGTTGCCATTGTTACTAAAAATAGAAATGTCTGTGAAAATTCTTTAAAACGCTACTCCTTCTACAGTTTTGGTCTGATGGCAATGGCTTCTTTTCTCATCCTTTGTTATAAGTACAAACCAATAGAGCTACAGTCTCGACAGAGACTTCTGGTTGAACAACTAGTAGTAAGGTTTTTATATTTCAAAGATGCATTCCTTCTGACAAAACCTTTCTTTGGCCACCATTGTTGTGACCTTTCAACCTTGACCTTGGAGTTTGACCTTTTTTTTTTAACTTTAAAACTTTTGAACAGAAAGTGCCAGGGCTTTCATGTTGGAACACATGCATACGAGTATGTATTATTCTTGTGACAAGTCCATTGATTTTGACCTTGACGTTGGAGTTAGGCCATCATCATTTCAAAAACTTCTATCTTGGCCTTAACTTTTAATCATTTATCATTTAAGTACCGTAATGACCACTTAACTACTTAATTCCACTATCGTTGAGACAATAACGTAAGTCACCAGTTATCTGTTGATAATTTATGTAAGATAAAATACGACAATATGTTACTATTTGAGGAGTAGACTGATCAAATCTAAGATTCTGTTGGGCGTGAATCCTGGTCTGTTTCTTTTTAGGGGCTAGAGCAGAGGGACTTGGGGCCTGAGTTTATACATGTAGGCATTCAATTTTAACTTGTTACCCATTACTTTTAAGTTGACCATATTGCTTTATCACTATTACCAAACATATTCTCTGTGTCACACAGTTATACTTACAGTGCAATGTGGTTGAAAAATTAAAATAATTGGCATATTTTTTTGGAAAACAGCAGTCTTCTTTTTTTTTCTAAGAAATATTTTTTTGTTTTCTTTATTTGGCAGTATTTGTAAATAGCTGGAATAAAATTAAACATAGAAAATATGTTTTGAATACTATAGTGCTTTCATCCCAGTTCATTCACAATTTGCATATGCTATTTTAAGTTTATAAAAATATATACGTATATGTATTTTGGAATGTTAGTGGTGAGCTTTTCTGATCTCATCTTTCCTTTGTATTGAGATTTGAAATAAAAAACAAGGCATGTATTCACCTTTCATACAGAGTTCTTTAAACAGACTAGTTTGTTTATATGTTGGTTTTTTTTTTTGCAATTAATTGGATAGATATTTCCCAGTTGATTATGGTTTTCCAACAATGTATGCAAACATACCCTATACTTACCTAAGAATTCATGCACTTAAGCTGTACTTCTTTGGACGATCAAAAGATTTTGTAAATATGGTGCATTCTCATTAAATAAAGAGAAATGGAGGAAAATAGAATGAAAAATCTGCATATGAACTGAACAATGCTTTAGCTTTAAGGTGTTCTAGCTTTATGAATGTAAAACACTTTGACAGGTACTTTTACATTTTATATAGATATATCATTAACATGTGTCCCATCCTTAATTAATATGTGTATAAAAGAAGCATACTCAGAGAATTGTGGTTCCCAGCCTCATAGGTATTTGATATCCCTGCAGTTTCATGAAAAGGGGAGGGGGCAAACAAGGAGTTTATATAGTTAAGTAGAATCTGAGCTACAAAGGTGAGCATTGTGGTCCAGTAGACTTGATGTATGTACTTGTTATCTTTGTGAATGTTTGCTGTATAGGTTGGCATGGCATGCTTCCATTCCCAAGGCAGACTTGATTTATTATATGGTAGATACCCATTTCTTTATCATGCTCATTAGTCGTGTCACCCAGGGCCTGTAATATCATTTCATGGCAAAAGACTTAGAGGGCTTTAATCTGATAAGGGTTGATGTGGAAGGGGCATTGAATGGAATTGGTTTTGTTGTATATAATTTGTATAGTACTTTAAATCATTCACAAAATTTATGACACAGATGTTTTGTTAAGAATTCCTTAAGTGAAGAAATATCAAAACTTTGCCATAATGTTAAACTATTCAAAATAAAATTTGGAAAATAGGAAATCCAATTTGGGCAATGCATGCTGAAAAGCCATATAATAATGTATTTTGAAGATATTTACAATAGATTTAAAAACAGGTGTAGAACGAAGTATTCTTCATACCATTGGTTTACTTTTGTGTTTTATTTAGAAAAAAAGACAATTTGTGTTCTTTGTTTTATTTTATTTTCGAATTTTACTAGAATTGTTGATTTAATTATTAAGTTATAAACACACTCAATATTAAAAGATTGGTCATTTATAGATTTCAAAGGATTTACAAGGTTTTTTTCACTCAATATTTGGTAAAAAATATATGTGAGAAATTATTATACTTTAACCCACAGACCCGGAATAATTTAATAAGTTTACTTTTGCATTCAGTATTTGAGAGAAAAAATACTGAAATTTAAAAAGAGGTAAAGAAAATGTATTTGACTTAATCATGCACCTTGCTAATACTGCAGGACCTGGTTTTGTATAACTCATGCTTCCAATGAAGTTCATGTATAATGAAAAGATCCACAATTTCTTTTGTAAGATGAAAAATGTCACATTTCCTCTTGTATGATGAAAAAATTCACAATGCCTCTTTTATAATGAAAAGTTTTACATTTTCTCTTTCATGATGAAAAGTTTCACGTTTTATCTTGTGTGATGTAAAGTTTCACATTTTGTCTTGTATTATGAAACGTTTCACATTTTTCTCTTTTAACAGGGAGTCTCAATATCAGATCAGGAAATCAAATTATTTTGTAAGTTGTTTTCTGTATTTACAAAATAAACTTTTCATTCAATCCGAACAGATTTAAATCTTTGGTACATGTATTTATTGTGTTTGAAGTTTTATTTATTTAAATCCACTGAATATTTCTCCGTCATTTCTTAAGAAAACATTGCCATTTATCAGTTCATGAACAACACTAGGCATATCACCTGATCAGTGATCAGTGGCTGTTCCATCAATGAAACATATTATGATGTACATGTATATCAATAATTAATCTTTTAAATCCTAATTTAAATGATTATTTTTACAGATATCAATATAAACTTAATATTGTATTTGGTTGTTAGCACAGGAATTAATGCAGCAGCTATTGCAGAAAAAAAAATTCATAACCTGCGGGTTAACTATTTTTTTCTTCAACAGCTGCAACCTTAATTTCTGTACTTACAACTATAGAAAGCATTTTATTGTTGAAATTACTACTTAATTTCTGCCTTGCAGGTAAAAATGCTGCGTTTGTTCGAGTCTTAAGGTGTAGAAGTTTAGCAGAGGAATATGAAAGTCAAGCTGTGAACACTCAAGATATTGGTAACTCTTTTGTAAACTACTCTTATTTAGTCCATCAGAATCATTAATGATTTTATCTCCCCATCTTATTTTTTTCACGAGATGAAACCTATTTTTATTTGTACCTGACATTTTCTTTACAATCTCCATGTCTTTCCTTGAAGAACATCCCCTACCAAAATCTATACAAATGCAGAAATATATATACATTGTATTCTTAGCTCACCTGAGCCAAGGCTCAAGTGTGCTTTTCTGATAACATTTTGTCCGTCGTTCCTCCGTTTTTGACTTCTTCTCAAGAACCACTTGAAACTTGGTAAAAAGCATCCTTAGGAAAAGGGGAGTTTTAATTATCAAATTGAAGGGCCAAGACTCCTCACAAGGGGAGATAATCAAGAAAAGACAAAAATAGGGTGAGGTCATTAAAAAATCCTCTCAAGAACCATTGGGGCAGAAAAGCTGAAACTTATGTGGAAGCATCCTGGGGTAATGAAGATTCTAAATTGTTCAAATCATGAACTCCGGGGGTTGGGCGGGGCCACAATAGGGAATCAGTTTTACATAGAAATATATAGGAAAAATCTTTTAAAACCTTCTCCTCAAGAACCACTGGGCCACAAAAGCTGAAACTTAAGTGGAAGCATCCTGGGGTAGTGTAGATTCCAAATTGATCAAATCATGACCCCCGGGGGTTGGGCGGGGCCAAAATAAGGAATCAAAGTCTTACATAGAAAAATATAGGAAAAATCTTTTAAAACCTTCTCCTCAAGAACCACTTGGCCACAAAAGCTGAAACTTAAGTGGAAGCATCCTGGGGTAGTGTAGATTCCAAATTGATCAAATCATGACCCCTGGGGGTTGGGCGGGGCCACAACAGGGAATCAAAGTTTTACATAGAAATATATTTGAAAAATATTTTAAAATCTTTTGAGGAACCACTGGGCCAGAAAAGCTGAAACTTATGTGGAAACATCCTGGGTAGTGTAGATTCCAATTTGTTTAAATCATTAACTCCTGGTGGTTGGGCAGGGCCACAATAGGGAATCAAAGTTTTACAAAGAAATATATAGGAAAAATCTTTTAAAATCTTCTGCTAATTCCAAATTGTTCAGATCATGACCACAATTTTACATAGAAATATATAGGAAAATTTTTTGAAAATCTTCTTCTCAAGAACCACTGGGCCAGAAAAACTGATACTTATTTGGAAGCATCCTGGGGTAGTGTAGATTCTAAATGTTTAAAATTGTGACCCCCCTAAGGGGGGGGGGGGGTACAATAGGTATTACGAGGGGGGATATCTGGTAAAGAATGGTATTACCAATGCTACTCAGGTGAGCGATGGGCCTCTTGTTGTAGATGTTTTGTAGTCTGTGTGTAAACTTTGCAATTTTATCGATATTAAATGCATCTTTTAAAAATCTCTTTCTCCTTTAAAGGTTCCCACCTTGAGGATGAAGATGGGGAGAGTGAGCTTATTTTTTATCCCCTTCTGAGGGGGGTCAACAGGTTTTATGAGGAGTACAATCGATACCCGGGGGAGGACAATGATCAGGTGGAACC
>PRKT01000002.1:2396749-2446282 GCA_003671525.1 Saccostrea glomerata | reverse complement strand
GATTTTTTAATGACCTCACCCTATTTTTGTCTTTTCTTGATTATCTCCCCTTGTGAGGAGTCTTGGCCCTTCAATTTGATAATTAAAACTCCCCTTTTCCTAAGGATGCTTTTTACCAAGTTTCAAGTGGTTCTTGAGAAGAAGTCAAAAACGGAGGAACGACGGACAAAATGTTATCAGAAAAGCACACTTGAGCCTTGGCTCAGGTGAGCTAAGAATACAATGTATATATATTTCTGCATTTGTATAGATTTTGGTAGGGGATGTTCTTCAAGGAAAGACATGGAGATTGTAAAGAAAATGTCAGGTACAAATAAAAATAGGTTTCATCTCGTGAAAAAAATAAGATGGGGAGATAAAATCATTAATGATTCTGATGGACTAAATAAGAGTAGTTTACAAAAGAGTTACCAATATCTTGAGTGTTCACAGCTTGACTTTCATATTCCTCTGCTAAACTTCTACACCTTAAGACTCGAACAAACGCAGCATTTTTACCTGCAAGGCAGAAATTAAGTAGTAATTTCAACAATAAAATGCTTTCTATTGTTGTAAGTACAGAAATTAAGGTTGCAGCTGTTGAAGAAAAAAATAGTTAACCCGCAGGTTATGAATTTTTTTTTCTGCAATAGCTGCTGCATTAATTCCTGTGCTAACAACCAAATACAATATTAAGTTTATATTAATATCTGTAAAAATAATCATTTAAATTAGGATTTAAAAGATTAATTATTGATATACATGTACATCATAATATGTTTCATTGATGGAACAGCCACTGATCACTGATCAGGTGATATGCCTAGTGTTGTTCATGAACTGATAAATGGCAATGTTTTCTTAAGAAATGAAGGAGAAATATTCAGTGGATTTAAATAAATAAAACTTCAAACACAATAAATACATGTACCAAAGATTTAAATCTGTTCGGATTGAATGAAAAGTTTATTTTGTAAATACAGAAAACAACTTACAAAATAATTTGATTTCCTGATCTGATATTGAGACTCCCTGTTAAAAGAGAAAAATGTGAAACGTTTCATAATACAAGACAAAATGTGAAACTTTACATCACACAAGATAAAACGTGAAACTTTTCATCATGAAAGAGAAAATGTAAAACTTTTCATTATAAAAGAGGCATTGTGAATTTTTTCCTCATACAAGAGGAAATGTGACATTTTTCATCTTACAAAAGAAATTGTGGATCTTTTCATTATACATGAACTTCATTGGAAGCATGAGTTATACAAAACCAGGTCCTGCAGTATTAGCAAGGTGCATGATTAAGTCAAATACATTTTCTTTACCTCTTTTTAAATTTCAGTATTTTTTCTCTCAAATACTGAATGCAAAAGTAAACTTATTAAATTATTCGGGGTCTGTGGGTTAAAGTATAATAATTTCTCACATATATTTTTTACCAAATATTGAGAGAAAAAAACCTTGTAAATCCTTTGAAATCTATAAATGACCAATCTTTTAATATTGAGTGTGTTTATAACTTAATAATTAAATCAACAATTCTAGTAAAATTCGAAAATAAAATAAAACGAAGAACACAAATTGTCTTTTTTTCTAAATAAAACACCAAAGTAAACCAATGGTATGAAGAATACTTTGTTCTACACCTGTTTTTAAATCTATTGTAAATATCTTCAAAATACATTATTATATGGCTTTTCAGCATGCATTGCCCAAATTGGATTTCCTATTTTCCAAATTTTATTTTGAATAGTTTAACATGATGGCAAAGTTTTGATATTTCTTCACTTAAGGAATTCTTAACAAAACATCTGTGTCATAAATTTTGTGAATGATTTAAAGTACTATACAAATTATTTACAACAAAACCAATTCCATTCAATGCCCCTTCCACATCTAAGTCTTTTGCCATGAAATGATATTACAGGCCCTGGGTGACACGACTAATGAGCATGATAAAGAAATGGGTATGTACCATATAAATAAATCAAGTCTGCCTTGGGAATGGAAGCATGCCATGCCAACCTATACAGCAAACATTCACAAAGATAACAAGTACATACATCAAGTCTACTGGACCACAATGCTCACCTTTGTAGCTCAGATTCTACTTAACTATATAAACTCCTTGTTTGCCCCCTCCCCTTTTCATGAAACTGCAGGGATATCAAATACCTATGAGGCTGGGAACCACAATTCTCTGAGTATGCTTCTTTTATACACATATTAATTAAGGATGGGACACATGTTAATGATATATCTATATAAAATGTAAAAGTACCTGTCAAAGTGTTTTACATTCATAAAGCTAGAACACCTTAAAGCTAAAGCATTGTTCAGTTCATATGCAGATTTTTCATTCTATTTTCCTCCATTTCTCTTTATTTAATGAGAATGCACCATATTTACAAAAACTTTTGATCATCCAAAGAAGTACAGCTTAAGTGCATGAATTCTTAGGTAAGTATAGGGTATGTTTGCATACATTGTTGGAAAACCATAATCAACTGGGAAATATCTATCCAATTAATTGCAAAAAAAAACCCAACATATAAACAAACTAGTCTGTTTAAAGAACTTTGTAGGAAAGGTGAATACATGCCTTGTTTTTTATTTCAAATCTCAATACAAAGGAAAGATGAGATCAGAAAAGCTCACCGCTAACATTCCAAAATACATATACGTATATATTTTTATAAACTTAAAATAGCATATGCAAATTGTGAATGAACTGGGATGAAAGCACTATAGCATTCAGAACATATTTTCTATGTTTAATTTTATTCCAGCTATTTACAAATACTGCCAAATAAAGAAAACAAAAAAATATTTCTTAGAAAAAAAAGAAGACTGCTGTTTTCCAAAAAAATATGCCAATTATTTTAATTTTTCAACCACATTGCACTGTAAGTATAACTGTGTGACACAGAGAATATGTTTGGTAATAGTGATAAAGCAATATGGTCAACTTAAAAGTAATGGGTAACAAGTTAAAATTGAATGCCTACATGTATAAACTCAGGCCCCAAGTCCCTCTGCTCTAGCCCCTAAAAAGAAACAGACCAGGATTCACGCCCAACAGAATCTTAGATTTGATCAGTCTACTCCTCAAATAGTAACATATTGTCGTATTTTATCTTACATAAATTATCAACAGATAACTGGTGACTTACATGTTTGTTCGAAATATTTTTTAAGCAAAATTTTATAATCACAAAAGAATATCAAATCAACAATATTTAAACTTAAATAATTTCATTCCTTTTATACACATTTTATAGTAAATATTCAAGGAAACCTTTTTTTTTTCCTTCAGATTAAAATTACATTGTATGCAGAAATAAGGTATGCCGTACAGTTACATTTTAATATCAATTTGAAAGTGAAATAAATTGTTTCTGATTTGTGTATGTGTACACCATCATTCTGCTTAATAAGATACCACAGAATAGACAGGCTGAGCCTACCTTAGCTAGACTGGAGGTTAACATGTTGACCTTGTCTGTTATAGTGGCGACGTCTTTATTGGCCTGTTCTATGTACGCATTCTGTAGCTGTATATATCTCTCAGAGTCTGCTGTCATGTCAGGAATGGATCCACGGAGCGGTAAGGCACCTAAAAATAGATTTGTTTATTTAATAATTCCTCAGAAAACTCAATTTCTACTAAAACAAGATGATCACATTGACATTGTGAAATAACTAGAATGTATATGTCTGTTCAAAAATGAGATTTTTTCAGAGTTAAAATTTGGTTTCATTATCATAATTTATTGTCTTAATTTTACTTCATACTTTAAAATGCACATTTACAATGTACTTTATTACCTTTTCCTTCATTTTCAACAAATTCTTTTACAGCTCTTAACAAAATCCAAAATGGTTTGCTCTACAATTCAAAATTTTTTAAAAAAAAGAATAAAGGTGATCATGTTCTATCTAAAATATTAATATATATATTCTCCAAATGTCATTCAGACTTAGAAACAGGTACCACTTATGTTTGAATTTAAAAAAAAAAATGCAACAAGAAACATACAAGCATACATCCTCATACAGTAAATAGAAAAGAAAATTGCTATAATAAATGTATTGATCTACCTCTGATGTGAGATTCATTGCACTTGGGTCATTAAATAATTGTTCAACCTCTGTAGGAATCTGTAAAGATAAACAAATTTTAATTTATTAAAATGTACATGTACGATTACTCTATGTAGGTATGTAGCACACATCAACATGCCATTAGGGTTTTTTCTTTACTTTTGTTGGCACTAAAGCCAGGTTAACACTTTTCACAGCTTCATCAAAGTTTTCCTCAATTTCTGGAACACCATCTGCATTTTTCCTTATACCTAAAACAAAGAAAACAGTTATGGAAACTTAATTAAGTTCATTAAAGCACAATGAAAGAAAATATGCATATTCTTTGAGGATATGGAAAGTGTAAGGGATTTGTAAACTACTGTTTTCAAATACTAGTATCTAAAACAGGTCTGTGTTGAACTAAAACTAACATATTGTTCATATTGTAGCAGCTAGGCAGTGCTTCATAGCTGTTTTGATTGTGAACAAAGCCCAGTTCAATCCTTAAGAGAGTTTTATCCTTCTTGATTTTTGATATCATATTTTATGATTTCTGGTTATTTTACCTTCCTTTATCATCTGCTTCAGCTGATTTTTCTCTTTATAGTTCTGCGGTGGTAAACCATCATGCTAAAAGAGAATAAACAGATTATCCAAACTAAGGCTAAATAAAGAAGGTGGAGTTATCCTTCTTGAATGGGATGTTCATTCAATAGGTTCTTCACATTTTTTTTCTTATGCTAAAACTACAAAAGACTAGGGAAATATATTGTTTCTCGACTGCTTGACCTTTTCTTTTCAGGCCACCACTTCGGTTCTGTATATTACTTTTACGAGTAACACAATTTCATTTCAACAAGAGTAAGATTAACAAACAATTGGACCATACTCAGCTGGATTTCTCAGTACACCAAATTAATATATACTGTAGATTCCTAAGTATACAGAAGGAATTAAATATAGCCTAATTTTCCCAAATAAAATGACTCACTTTTATTTTTATGGTTCTGAAATCCATGTAAATTCTCCTGATCCACCGTCAATTCACGAATTATCATTTATTGCGATTTAATATTAAAGAGCCATTTCGTGATGATAACTACTGGCCAAAAATAAGGAACCTTCAGTATTACATTATTTATGTGTGATTGATCTGACCTGTTTTTTCCACTCCTGGAGATATTTGTAGATAATGACTAACCAAGGTGTATGTGAATGATTCTGTAAAATACAAAATACTAAAGTTACCCAGGAAAAGAGATTTAAATATACATGTATGTTAAATCTTAAATTTAAATCTGAACCTTAAATCTTTGATGTAAAAGAATAAGTAAAGAGAACTCACTGTTAATGATCATACCTCAACCTGTGATTTTGCAGACTTACTTTTTTATCCATGGTCTCCAGATGAAGACTGTCACAGTATTTAACAAGGGAAGGAAAAGGCCGGTCTAATCGAAGGTCTTCATGTGCATTGTCAGGATGGGACTCTATCACTGTATAATTATATATCTAACATATGTATTACAAATAAATAATTGCTGTCTCATCATGCCATCCTGAGCATTGTTCAGGTCAAATGCTACTGCTCTTATGAAAAATAACATCAATGTATCTAAATATAAGACATACATGTAAATTTAGAAATTCAACATCATTTAAAAGAACTAAGAGAGTTGTGGTTTCAATTTAATTTTTTAGTCTTTATCTATCTGGTAAATTTTACAAAACAATTATTAAAGTTTTGGAGCTACATACATTGCAGTCAAGATAGATCAAACACAGAGCATGACCACAGTAAGGTATACCTGTGTGTTCCCTGACGACGAGTCTCATATAACCGATAAAACCGTAGGACCGACATACAAGTAGTGGAACGGACTGCTTCCATAAAACATCTGCCAACTGTAGAAGTACCCTAAACCCAAAAATAATATAATGTCAGCAACCTATATACAAATAGGATCATGCAATTGTAAGAAGTATGTATCAAGTACACAATGTACATGTAATCAAACATTTCATTCCATATTCAGTATCAACTATATGTATATATATATATATATACATTAAGTTTTTAAAATGCCTATATTTTAATTTAAAAATAAATTTCTATAGCTTCCAATTACTATTGCATACCTTTCAGATAGACCAGTGGCAATGACAATTGTGAATTTTTTGAAGAAGTCTGGGTTATTTTGTAGCAATGACTCTGGATACTATGTTATAAAGACAATGTAATTATACTCATGTTATCAATTGAAATATTTTATATAATTCAATGTTTATAAAGTACTGAATTTTAACTGAGAAAATTTAATCACTAACTTGCAATTGGTAAAATATAAAACAATTTTAATTTTCTGACCATATTTATTTTCTTATGTTTGAAATCAACAAACCTCATCTTCAAAGTTTCCACTGACATCATCATTTAATTCATTCAGAAGTTCTGTTGCAATTTTTGCTCTAGACTGCAATTGGAAAAACAGACAAAAAATCATTTGGACATCTTACAAAAACAAACATGATTTAGATTACTCACATGTATACAATGTACTTATCAAACTGTATTGTAGACGAGAAGCAAAACTTAATAGTTACCTCTCCAATGCATTCTTGTGACAAAAAGAAGCTGAAAAAAAATTTAATTCATTAAAAAAATAACATAAAAATTTCTTTAAACTGTAAACAGTACAATACTTTACAAAGAGAATTTTTTTGCCCGCTTTCTTTTTGCCCCTTTCAGTACATCAGTATAAATGACTTGTGTCAAAACATATTGATCAGCCTGACTTACATTCTAATTTTGTACAATTAAAAGTCATTTTTGACAACAAGAGTCTTACTTACCTATTACATAGTACTATATGAATGAGAATAAAACTATTTAAGGAATGGATATAATTATAGTTTAATACCCAAATTATTTGGTTTAACCTTGGTTTGGTCAGTTTATACTTTTTTATAAACTGACACAGCCCAGTTTATATCGTATGAATTGTGAGGCTTTTTAATTAATTCCTTGAATAAAATATTGTATGCTAAACATATTTATTTGTATAACATGTATCACACAAATTACTTATTGCCAACATCTTCTCCTTTCACTTTATTACCATCCACAATAGTAAATGATCCAACTCCTGCAGAATAAAATTAAATCTTGATTATTGTCTACTAACTACACATGATTGCTGACTACTTAAATATTTTTTTCAAGTCACACCAAAGATCTATAGTAAAAAAAACCTTTCAGTTCTACCAAACCTTTGGGCATTATGTGGAAAATTCATGCAGCATTAAAATAAAAATCTTTTATCTTTTAAAGTATTTTAAGACAAATCCTGCCTTTCCTATTTACAAATTAAAATGCAGAGTAAAAAAATTATGTTGTCAGATTAGTAAAACATACTTAAAAATCTAACTGTGGGAATTCTATGGAATTTTCCCCCCAAGATGGCCATCAAGGGACCTAACTCTTGATAAATGTGGATTCTACATTTGTTTTTGTCAATAAATGATGAGTAAAATGTATACAAAACTGTTGTATTGTTTAGTTAAAAGAAAACAATTAAAATGAAAATACCTGGTAGAATTAAATTTTTCAGAGTTTCAGTCCCAGTTGCTGTGGCATTTATCAAACACACCCGAGCTTGTTCCAATGCAGTTTGTCCATGGTCACCCCACAACCTACAAAACATGAACCCCATGGAATAACTAAAGGTTGTGGAAGGGTAAAAATAATTAAATGCATCAGCAAATATCACTTTTTATCTATCACTCAAAAATGCTATCGAATAAACCCTAAACCTTATTTGTCGATCATATTTATTATTTTTGTCAAGACCACCCTTTCCTTTCCCTGCCATTTTGAAAATCTAATAATTGAACCGGTTGGAGTAAAACGAAAAATTCCGATAAAAACTTGAGAGAACAAACATACCTCGAAGAACTCTAAAATTTACTAGAATATTGCAGTATTGGAATAGTTTGATTTTCAATTAGTTTATAAATAAAATAGTACAACCAACGCCCTCGACCATGACCTCTTTACTACCTCAAAGTCATGCTTGATTTGAGCACCGAAATCCATCAATTAACTAATTACATTTTTTCTTTAATTTCATCAATGGTGTAAAAGCTAACATAACGTATCGGAATGGAATCCATCGCATACAAAATATATGAAAAAAGAAGACAACATAATAATGAAGACTTTAAAAAAAAAGGGGGGGGCATAACTATGGAGGTGACATTTATTTTCACCATTTCATTCACCAGATATTGAGAATAGGGATTATAATTCTTAAAAATTCTTGGGTGATATTCGAGATTTTTTTTGTTTACACACTTAGTGTAGTTCAGAAATATCCATAGATCCATTTTTGGAGAGAAAACCCTGATCTAACCTTTTGAAGATGTGATCAAAGCTTCAATAACAAAATTAATAACATCATTTAAAAACTTCAATTCAATACATACCATATTGTCAGAAAATATAACATAAAATATAGTTATAATTTATTAAATATTTAATATAGACATCAAAAGTATGAACTTTTTTGTGAAACGCCGTCCTCTAATTGTTTGAAATTACTAAAACCAAACACAGTAATATAATTATTTCATTGATAAGAATGAAATAAATGTGTGTAACAATATTGACTCTGATAACAAAATTACATACATAGAATTTTTTTATTTATTTCAGCCATAGTGTCCTACAGATATTGCCCAAAACAATTGGCGATGTTCACGAGTTGATGTCACTGGCTCAGAAATACCATGTGAGTGATATTAACCAATCAAAAACGTTGAACATGTTTAAAAATATCCATCTTACAAGTTAACTTAATGCATTGGAGTTGCAATATTCAGCAGGATAAGAACTTTTCTTAAGAGATTGGTCATTTTCAAAACAATTACAATATTCAAATATGAAATACAATTTTTTTAACTCAATAAAATCACACTCCAAAGCATGTATTTGTTTTACAGCTGGACATCTGGAAATCCCCCAGGTTCCTGAACGAGACGTTTGACGTCCGCGTGAACCCTGAACAAATCGCCAACTTCGTTCATGACGTTGAGTCCCTTGGTCTCAAAGCTAACCAATGGATCAGTGATCTCCAAAAGTAGGTCAACTGCAACAATTTTGATGCGCTTTGAAAGAACTTTTTTTCAAGTCTTTTTAGAATCTTATTCATCGAAAAATGTCAGGTTCTTGTCAGTTTAGATTAAGAGTTCTGCCTGTTCATGGAAGCAAAATAATTGTTTTATATCCATGTAATGTGTGGTTCTATGTAGTACAATTCTCAGCCATCCTTGGACTTTCAGTAAGGCGTGGCATTCTCGGCATTACGTAATTAACATCTCTCAGATGGCGAAAGATTCTCATTTGCTTTAAGAAATTAATAACATCAGGAACTTTATGTTGTTGACAAAGATGCGATGACTTAAGCCCCAACTCTTTTCCGTACGAGACGCTGTTATTGGATAATCCCTTCACTCGTTGATATTCTCTCGAATTTCTATTCGATTTATATTTCAACAGTGAATGAAAGCTGTGTAAATTTCAGACGCTTATAATGTAACGTCGAGAATACCACGCCTCACTGAAAGTCCAAGGTTAACAGAGAATTGTACTACCGGTAAGCTATTTTATGAGGTTCAACATGAAATACTTTGATTTTCTGTTAAAACCATTTGTATTACAGATTGATAGACGAGGCTGAGCCTTCTCGTTCCCGTAGAGCTACCTCGTTCAGTGTTGGTGCCTTCAATGACCATGCCTCGGTACGTATCACTCAACGGACTGTCCACTCAGAGAAACCATAGATTGAAAATTCAAATTTTAATTATTTTTTTTTTCATAGATAAATTCATACCTGGATTCACTGGCCTCTAATTCTCGTGTGTCTGTACATTCCATGGGGCAAACATATGAGGGGAGAACAATTAAATACGTAAAGGTGAGTATAAGGAAAATTTAGCAACTTTGTAAATTTTGATATGCAGTAAAGTACTCGTGAGTAAGTGTTATGTTCATTTCTGACAAAAAATAAAGTACTGTGGTTTCATCAATTTTCGTTGATTTTGTAATACAGACGTTTTCGAGGATACATTATTGGCGAAAGCATTGTCTGTACAAATGAATTAATCACATTGAATCCAGTCTCTGATTTTATTTTTCGTAGATAAGCAATAACGTTGGTTCAAGCAAAAAGGCTATCTATGTGGATGGAGGTATACACGCACGTGAATGGCTGGCCGTCTCCACAGTCCTGTACATGATTGATCAGGTGATACTATTATAAAGTGACTACATTTCTTACTATAGATCATCACTGTTAATCTAAATCCATTCAAATACAGATTTAGCTATAAGGTTCAAGATATGAATTTATTTATAAATTTTATGTGAATTCATGAATACTTTCCATGGTTTACAGATGGCAAACAATCCAACGCACGACAGAACCATCGAGACTTTGCTACAAAAGTTTGATTTCTACTTCGCCCCTATAGTGAACCCCGACGGCTACGAATACAGCCGAACACACGTAAGATGTAAATAAATCTAATCGAACACACCTAAGATGTAAATAAATCTTATCGAACACACGTAATATGGAAATAAATCTAATCGAACACATGTAAGATGTAAATAAATCTAATCGAACACAGGTAAGCGTAAGATGTAAATAAATGAATCTATAATCAAACAAACGATGAAAGCAGACGGCCAGTTATGTCCAAGACACGAAAAATGTTAACAAATATAATCGAACACAATTCTTGTGTGATTCTAATTTTAACATTTTCTGTGTAGAGTCTCGGTTTAAATGAATTACGGAGAATCCAGTTCCTAAAAAATCAATATGCTTTCTTCTTAATTAATATACATGTAGACTCGTTCGAACGCAAAACGTTAGTATTTAACAGATTGAAATAAATTAACTTCTTTTCGCTATTTATAGGACAGAATGTGGAGAAAGAACAGAAGACCAATTGTCCATGGATGTGATGGGGTGGATCTCAACCGAAACTTTGCTTACCACTGGAACCCAGGTAATGGTGATTCTACGCAGCTTGGCATGACTTCAAAATATCACTTTATTTCATCAAATCTTCCCACGAAGCATACGAATTAACACTTTTATCGAATAGAATTATTTACTGATGCATACAGAAACTTGATCAAGTGTATATAAATTAACATAGGAAGGAAATACTACTAAGGTCACACAGAAAGAGTAAGGAAGTTATCGCCCTTACAACAATCAGTTAAACCAAACATTTTGCTATGATACAGGAAATATTTCGAGACATTTACATTGAATGACTGTTTTATTTTATTAAAGTGTAAGTGACGACTAGAAATTTAGGGTAGTGTATTCATGCACATTCTCTCCATATGTTTGTCAGTATTGGGAACCTCTCCGTGAAACATTTTGTACCTTAAACAATCATTTTAAATGTGTGTAATAACGTTAACCCATCTTTGTCCCCCAGACAATGGAGGGAGCCACAATCCATGTGAAGAAGTCCACTCAGGAACTCACGCCTCCTCAGAAATAGAAACCAGGAATCTCGAGAAGTTCCTCTGCGGACACGGAAATCTCCTGGCTTATCTCAACGTACATACATACGGACAATACTGGATCTACCCGTGGGGCTATACCCCCGTTCTACCGGCCGACTACCGCGATCTGGTAAACATTTTATAACTGATCACATTTCAATGTTTCAGATATACTTAGCCCTATCCACCTAATTATTCATTTAAGCAACAAAAGACTGCTTTGAAAATTTCGCAATGTGAATTTACATGGTCATCTTGTGTTCATGTTTCAAGGATCACCTTGGACGAACTGCAGCTTCAGCTATCCGTCATACTCACGGAAAATCTTTCACCGTAGGCGAGGACACTCGGGTCTTGTGTAAGTGATCACAGGGATTCTCTCTTCCCTAACCTTCCCAATTGAAATTCTATCAACTGATTTTCTTTGTTGGCACCTTCTAAGATAACATCAATCTAAATCATACCATTCATTTCCATACTCATTTTACTGTGATAATCCAGAAACTGTCCGTTTTTAGACGCCGCGGCTGGAGGGGCAGACGACTACGCTAAGGGCGCCTGTGGCGTCAAGTATTCCTACACGGTGGAGCTCCGGGACACCGGCCTCCACGGGTTTGTGGCGCCCTCGTCCTACATCATCCCAGCCGGAGAAGAGACATTCGCTGGATTTAAAGCTTTTGCAGCAGAACTTATTCGTCACGAACATTTATAATACATAAAACGAATATATTTCCTAGCGTTTATTGATTTTTTTTATCAAATATTACAATTATGCATGCAGTGGATAAAGATTGAGATTGAGGTCATTTGATAAAGGCAATTACTAGTACATGTTTTACCTTTATTTCGTGAAGTAAATATTTACACGTGTCTATATAAAGGCTGCATACCGCCGAAGGTCTCCAGAAGTCGATTCGGCCCCCCAACTTCTCATTACGTCACATGGGTTACTTACAGAGGAATTTAAAAACTTGATACACAGAATCTATCAAGTTTTGCGATAAATAGAATGTTTTTATCCAAATCTTTGCGCATTTTCCTATTCCCTCCAAGAGTCACGAGAATGAGTGAAATAAATTTCATCAAAAAAGATTACTATTGACAGAGGTCACAATGTTGGACAACGTAAATGATCATTATAGATAAAATGTATATAAATTGATAGATTTACCGTTATCATAAGAATGCATGTGACATCCTGCATTGTTTGTTGTTGTGTCGGGTAGATAAAAGAACATTTCAGACTGACCACGATGAAGCTTGTTTTGCTTGGCTTCTTTCTGGAAGGTAGGTCACGATTTTTTTTAAAATTTGCATCGTGAATCAGAATTCAAATACCAGGTACACATTATGAAGACTATCCCCTTTCTCTCCTTCAGCTGTCATTGTGTCTGGGATTTACGTTGACTATGGAAACCCCTACAAGCAGGGTCTTCTAAGGGTCGGACAACTCACACTTAGCGAGACGGGAGACGGCAGTCCACTGCATACTGTTGGTACAGAAAATTGTGAAAATATTTCCTAGCAAAAGAAACAATAGTTTTGTTGCTTTTGAGTACTGTTTACTACCTTTCTGTCCAATCGACAATTGCAATGCAATTCTTTGTACAACAGTTTTTATTTATTTTGGCATGTTCCAGCGTTTTTCCCCTTGGAGGTCGGTGACTATCCAGTGGTCTACTTTCTGGGCGGCCTGAACACCTACGTGTTGGCGGAGTATTACTCCACAGTCCTCACTTCTATTGCGTCACACGGTTTCTTCGTGTTTGGGGTGGATTACCAGTTTCCTGTATATGATAATAGATACATACCCCAGAAACCAAATTACGGGAAGCAGGATATTGAGAAATTTTTCAAGCAGTTGACATGGGTGAGGAACTGATACGTGTATATTACTTATATTCCGTGTATGTAGATGGGTGCAAGAATATTACTTTACAAAGATCATTTTTCAAAGCCAACTTGACCTTAACTGAATTAAATAAATATAAAATTTAAATTGAATTTTAATTACATTCTTTTCATTCAGCTGGAGACGTATTTCAGAAACAAAACACTTTCCACACCGAAGTTCAACTTAACAGGGTTGCTTTGCCATTCGTCAGGATGTGACGTCAGCATGAAGATGATCAAAGAAAAAAGGGCATTATTCACAGTACGTTATTTCTCGAGATTTTTTGGTACATGACCGAGAGTTTTGAAAGAACGTCAATAATAATCTTTGTGACCGATGCAAACACGTACATTTCTCCATTTTGTTTACAATTGGAAGGCCATGAGGTGAGAATTGAAAAAGAGTACATATGATCGATACCTTTTTTCTTTTACGGTAATGACTGATAGTGCCGTGATCTTCGAGGACAAACTGCTGAAACTATTGACACAAAAGCATTAAAGGATAAACCTTTAAGCAGGAAAGGATTTAAACGTATTAGGGTTATTTTACCATTATTGACCATGAATAATGTAAAGATGATATACAGACATTTCCAAATCGATATAACCCCATCCTTTTTTGCAATTTTCTAAATTCGGGTGGGAGACAAACTTTTGATGATAAAGATTACCTAGGTTATAGGTGGTAAAATATTTGTTATTATATAATACTGTAGTAAAAGCACAAAATATTCTTGGGGGGTTAAATTTCGTTGTTAACAATTATCAACAAAATTAAATCCCTTACGAAATTTTATATGAGTATGACTATATTTTGAATAGGATTACTTTCAAAACAACGAAATTAAATGCCCACGAAACTATTCTTCATAACAAATCAACAAAATTTTATCCCCACGAAAATTTGTGCTTCTACAATAATCTATCTTTTTGATCACATGTTATATAAAATTATTTTAATAAATTATTGAATAGCCCATTGACAAACTTTTCCAGACATATCTGCTTCCTTGAATTTGTGCCTCGGAAACTTCGAGAAGAAATTTTTTATCATAAAATCAATTGACAGTGGATTTTTTTTGTTCTCTTTTTCATGATACATTCAAATAACGAACAGTACTCGATTTCAAAAGTCTGTTGAAACAATAGAAAACAGGAGCACAGTAAACACGGACCACTTAAAACACCAGAGGTGGGATCAGGTGCCATAGAGGAGTAAGCATGTCTTGTCGAAGATTTACGTAGAATAAGCAGAATTTTACTTTTAGTCCACCATTTTCCTGGAGCCCTTTACTACGGAAGTGGAAACCCCAATCAAGAACGGCCTTCCCGCCCTGATGTACGGAACCCAGCTCTCGGAGGAGGGGATTAAATGCGCCATACCAGGATTTGATTACAACAAGCTGTACGATATCTGGTCCTGTCCACGTGTGGTAATGAATGTTGCGGTACGTTTAATGGTGACACATGTTCGCGCCTTTTTAAGGCTAAAATTCTCACATGGCAACGGCTGGTATTAAAAAAATATATCTGTTTTGCTTTGTAAACCTATGATTGTGGTACTATTGTTCACATTCAAATCTGTGGCTCAGTGACCCATTTCTCATACCAGTGGTCTTTATTATACCCTCCGCTTGAAGAGTGGGAGGGTACATTGTATATAGTGATCGGACGGGATGTCTCTATGTTTGTCCGTCCGTTCGTCTATTGAGGTACCCATCTCTTATCCGCAACTCCTCTTATACAAAATAATGAAATTTAATGAGACTTACTAAGAATCGTTTTGAACATTACCATTGTGACCTATTTACTTTTTGATTCGACACATATTTTGTGTTTCCCATAGCATAATGTGGACATGACCATTTTTCCTAAAATATTGAAAGGTGTCCATCTGTTATCCACAACTCCTCCTATACCACAGAAAAAATGATAGATACTTTCAGATTATTGCAAAATGCAATTTTGCGCCTCTTATTTTACTTTCTGATCTGACATTTATTTCAGGCCTCCAACAGCAAGTCTGCTGGGTGGCTCTGCGCTCCTGTTGTCTTAATTTGGGGTGTAGTAAAAATATTGTCTCTAGATTTGTGTTATCACGATTTAACAACAACCAAAGAAATTATGCTAAATAAGTAATTTTTTTTCAATGGAAAGAATACATTTTTTAAAAACATTTATTTTGTTTTTCCAGACTTTTGGTCATTGTGATATTCTGGACCCAGTACCCTGGGAGCGTAGGTATCTTTTTGTGAATTACTACTATTTCGTATTTAGTTACGTATGTGTATTCATAATATATTGCTTATAGCATAATACATATAGTTACTAATTTTGAAGATTTAGCTCACAAAAAAACATCATTTTTTATGAAATAATTCAGGGTTGTGCATTTCAAGTAATTAAAAGGTTTTACTAGGTCAAAATATTTATTGGAACAGAAAATTCTATAACGAAAGTTATTTTTCTCAAATTTTCTGCAAATCCCTAAATTCAAAAACTTAAATATATTGTTAATTGCTCTGCCAAATCGATTTATTTTTTAAACGTTGCCATTGATTAGTATCCAGAAATAATAACATTTGTATATATAATTCACATTTAAAACAATATTGATTTGTTCATGTGGTCACAATTTTTTGGTGTTTAAAAATTTCAAAATGGATGCTGATAATATCGCCTCGGTCGATATTGACATTTTTCTGGTGAATAACAGACTATATTCAACATCAAAAGAGTCCATAATTGTATAATGTCGAATTGAAGGTTACAGCAATTCTTGACATATGTGGACATTCTTGAATAAATTCCTATCCTTTTGACTTTGTCAATAAAATCATAATGTTCAATTCAATCTTCTTCACAGGAATATAAAAACAATATGGCTATAAATTGAGAACACTTAGACATATCAGTCAATTTATGAGGGGAAATAACAATTGGTAATTAAAATTATTATACAATTATTGCTGTTTTTTGAGGTCAATACAATGATTTAGCCATCTGAGGAGTACAATATTCACCGAGCCCCAAGGGCGAGGTGAATACCCCGGTATTGTACTTCGAAGATGGCTAAATCATTGTATTGACCGAAAAAACAGCAATAATTGTTTTATTATATGATTCACTGATAAAATAATACAGCTCATTACTTGTTTGCCAAATACAAGAAGGAAGCAGAATTAAAATGTGAATAAACCTTACCAGTTGTATCAATTTGAAATGCTTTTTTTAAAATCAATTTTAGTTGCCATGAAAAAAATAAATGATATCATTCTTTTTTATAGGATAGATTTTGAAAGGAAGGAGTATTATCAGGGAAAACTGACTGCCAAAAAGTAAAAAAAAAAAATTATTGTTCAGTAAAAGTGTTGGAGGGGGGTCCCTGCATCCCCTCTTACCAGCCTCACGCTAAAATATATATTCGTTAATGTTTTGTTCACATGAAAAAAAAATCATAGTTGCTTAAATAGCTTTCCAAACAATTTGTATCAATTTGGAATTTCCCTATCTATTTTTAGATCAATGTAGAGGAAATAAATCCTTGTATTGACCTGGAACGTCACGTGCAGGTCAATTTCTAACATAGTTGGATCTCAGCCAATCAGAGAGATGGAAATTATTCAATCATATAATTAATCGTTGATATAACGTCGTCGAAAATATCTGAATAGGAATACTAAACTAAACAGGTCGGCTAGTAAAGGGAAAACAAGAGCACATGTCATGCTTGATTTGAGCACCGAAATCCATCAATTAACTAATTACATTTTTTCTTTAATTTCATCAATGGTGTAAAAGCTAACATAACGTATCGGAATGGAATCCATCGCATACAAAATATATGAAAAAAGAAGACAACATAATAATGAAGACTTTAAAAAAAAAGGGGGGGGCATAACTATGGAGGTGACATTTATTTTCACCATTTCATTCACCAGATATTGAGAATAGGGATTATAATTCTTAAAAATTCTTTTAATTCCGAAGTATAAAATGATGAAATAATAGACAAAACTTGAAATATATATATTATCTGATACAATCTACATTACATAGTTCTCTCTCTCTCTCTCTCTCTTTCTCTCTCTCTCTCTCTCTCTCTTTCTCTCTCTCTCTCTCTCTCTCTCTCTCAATGAAAACAATACACCTTCTGTGGATTCGTTAAAATATCAGATGGGGAAATGCATTTTAATGCACTCTGAAATTGGCCTTCAGAAGCATCTGTGGTGATTTTTTAATGGTTATAAAATGTCCCCTTCAAGGTTGTCACTTTTCATTGTAATTTTTATTAGATAATTCAAGCAGCGTATAGAATAATGCTTTTCCTTCATTCAAGGTTGGTCTAGTTTTTACATTTTTTTTCCTCATTCTACACCCATTTTCCCATTTAATTAATACCATACGTAAGAGTATGTTCCATAATGTACATGAACGTACGGTCAATTTAACGATCCGGGCTACTGACAAAAAAGTTGAAAACACAAGGATTTCAATAATTTCGTTTAAACCCAACACTCTCACAAATTCAAATGTCGACATAATGACCTTGTTTAAAAATACACTGTATCATTCAATCAAATGTTGAAGGGCGTTTTCCTTCGAATTGCTAGGTAATTATCACTACACTGAAATTCTGTGAATTTATGCCGTTTACCTGAACATTTTTCAGAACAGTTTTACTGTCATTTTTTTCCTCAATGAAATCTGAAAATGGTCATTATTTTTCAGTTATCATGTGGAAGAAAGCTATGATATTATTGTTGTCTTTGTCAATTATGATTTTTGATACGAGATTATCATGCAATTATCTTTTCTGAAATGTGTATCAGCAGAGGAAGTATCTATAATTTTATCTCAAAGCCTCAAAAATATATACCGGTATACAAATTTTATAAAACCTATGGACACCTTATAACACAGGAACGTGTATATTCCTATCTTATCATTGACCTTGTCTTATTGTGATGCAATCCTTCCACTGGTCTTAATAAACTGAGGGCAATCGGCCTACACGTAAGTTCAAACAAACGATACTGAACATTAATATATATATATTTTTAAAGATATGATTTACTTAATAATATGAGCGTAAAATTAATATAAACATGTTGTTCGATTCAAATTATGAAGACTTTTTTTCAGATATACAATGTGGACGAAATCCGTCATAATCTTTGTGCTGGTCGGTTCCTGTTTCTCACACCCAAGTCCAACCAAGAGATATGACGGGTAAAACACAGTTAGTACTATACATCGACGACTAGGTCCCATTTGATTTTAGTGTAAAATATGTTTAGTTTACCTTGTATTCAAAATTGGTGTAATCTTGGCAGATAACAAGAGGAAAGGCCAAAAATGTAGTACTATCTTCGTTCGGGGAGGGTAAAAAAATAACGTTTCATGAATCAACATTTTGTCCTCTAGTACACATGTATACATGTACAGGGTGTTTCAGCAAACATGTACTGATTTTGCGGCATCAATAAAAAGTTAGACTGTATAATGTAAGGGAATTTTTGCCAAAAAAGAATACATGTATATCCAAACAATTTTAAAATATCTCATGCACTAGTATTGGTGATATTCGAGATTTTTTTTGTTTACACACTTAGTGTAGTTCAGAAATATCCATAGATCCATTTTTGGAGAGAAAAGATTGGAATAACTATCAAACATGTTAAACATATTTCACTTTGAATTTATGTGTAAAGTATAATAATTAGATGATAAAAAATATCTTTGAAATCTCTTTACAGGAAATAAAAAAGTAAGTAAGGAACCTCGATGTGTATACAGATTAGAAAATGTATTTTATTTTTATTCATTTATTGCAGTGTGTCACACCACTCACTTCTGTAAGACAACAAACGAGACATTCTTACCGGAGTATCGTCAGTTCGTACAAGGAGTGACGTCAGCTTTCTTTGTGTACACCCTACAGGGTCTAAAAAAAGACATGTCTTACGTGACAGTGCAAAATCTCATTCCGTTAAAACTGCTGGAACTCAAATCCGATGTTACTTGTTGATATAAGGGAAGGATAGCATAAATTAAAAATAAAATGTTACCCTTCTAATTTTTTAAAAGGTTGCCTTTCTGGCGTATTTCATCAACAACAACAGAGGTTTTGTTCTTTGATATTTTTAGATTGCTATCTGAATGAAGAAGATCCACTTTTTTTGTATTGTTCTGTTTTTGGTCGCTGTTGTCACAAAGGCTTTAAACAAAATGAATGAAAGAAAAATGTGGATTGGTTGTTACATGTACCCGATTGTTTTAATTACCTTTGTTGCTATATGTTGATTTAATTGTAAGAATGTTTTATGCTGTTATTTTTTAATCGACAATAAAGAAATAATAAATTAATTAACTCTATATATCTCCATTTTGTTTAGTTATTTTTATTTTATTTTATTACGTATGTCAAACAAAGTTTAGAGTTTAAAATGTGTTAAGTCCCGATAAAAAGAATGACTTGGTTATTTGATGTGTGTTAAAAAATGTAGATCAATATTCCTTTGTGTTAGGAAATGTCGATCAATATTGATTAATTAAAAATGTACATTGAATAAGTAAGGTGTTTATGTAAATTTGCGAATGGATTTCTCTGGATCAGTGTTTGTCTTTTTTCTACAAGATAATTATCACCTGAATGCCGGTACACCTGACAGGATAATAACAGTATCTGATTATCCGGATCGTATTATCAACCTGACAGAAAAATAACAATATCTGATAATCCGGGTCTTTATTATCACACATGACGGCATGATAACAGTATCTAATTATCCGATCTTTATTATCACACCTGATCTAGTATTACGCAGTTTACGTTCTGTCCGACTTCTCCATGTACGACACCAGATAAAATCACATGTCTTCATTGTTACCCGTCAATTGATAAGTACAAGTAATTAATTCTCTAACCTACATCCATGTGTAGTCAGAAGTAAAGCTTCTGCAAAGTTAATAATAAATGAATAATAAAAAATTTAAGTGATTTATCCCCAGTCCTCTCATATATATAAGAAGAACGCGTTGAGTTCACTGTAATAAGTCTTTTCTACATCTGTTTTGATAACAAGGGTAGATAAGCATTTGTCCTCTTTCCAGTTTGGCATTTGTTTCCCTTGGTTAATTTTGTACATTCATTTCTAAAATTCTTCATACATCTTAAAAACTTACGAGTTTTCAAATTCATACACAACAATTCCTCACGATGAAGTTAATTCCAGGCTTTCTATGATATCAATCACAGCTGGGGGGGGGGGGGGGGGTAAAAAAATGGAACTTGTAAATTTATGTAACTTGTCATGGCTATTTGCAAAATTATTTTGTTTACAACAGTCTGATTGTACACACAAGTACTCTGAAGTTGACATAAAAAAGATGCTCGATTTTCTGATTGATAATATCTATGTTATTTTTGGAGACCAGCTCTTCCAACAATCTATTGAAATACCCATGTGTACCAACTGCGCACCGTTATCAACAAACTTACTTTTCTATTCATTTGAAGCAGAATTTGTGCAAAAATTTGTGCGTGAAATGAAAAAAAAAAACACTTGCTGTAGCCTTCAACTCGACATTTTGATATATCGACGATGCAATTGATTTAATTGATATTTATATGGATTTTCATAAAACATTCCTTCTTTGGAAAAACAACGAGAGGTTACTCTAAAAGTTTGGTAAAACTCGCGTTTTTCACTATAGAAATCAACGGAAAATGTTTTTAACCCCCCCCCCCCCCCCCCCGTGAAACAGAATTCCCTTTTTACGGGTTGTATGGACTGTCATTTCACAAATTCATACTGTATCCCGGGGGAGGGGGGGGGCAAATGTTTGTATACAAAAAGAACGACAAAAATGTTTGGCTTTTCAGCATTTTCCAAGTGCTTTACAGATGAAACATTAAATTTTACTAATACACGTATATATACTTTATTTTACTTAAAATAAAGAAGAAAAACACGAAAAACTCCAGTTAAGCTTTAGGCCTTTCATTATAGATAAAAAATAAGAACAATTTTTAGAGACATATATTCATATCCAAGACTACTCGTATTTCAGAATATGGGGATGTTTTATAGCCCGATTTCAGTTGAAAATATCGTATACCCCCTTATTTCAAGAGCTGGAATTAGGGATATTTTACAATTTGGTACTTAGATTAAAATAATTAAGCAATTACCATTGAACTGTTCTTTGTATTAAACAAAGATTTTATGGCCATATTGTCATCAATAAGGTATTAAATGGTAAAATGTAGGCGGGAATCGGGAGTTACCGTGCGTGTTCTTTCTATTTTTATATCGATACGATATATCCTTGTGAGCTTGAGATATATAGGATCTCCCATGGTTTGTGGTTTGATATGATTTTTATCCAACGAGTTGTGTGTTTTCTATCCCCGAGCCTTGGCGAGCCTTGGGAGATTCTTTTTATCACATATTTTGTTCACTATAAATGTGTATTTTGTCGTTATTTCTAATTCAAAGTTCTATTTCGGTTACCTCGGACCAAATAACGTAATAAATAAAATTACGCTGTATTAAATAGTTCGTACAAATGTAATAGAAAGAAAATATTTCAGCGCTTATTTTTTTTAATTCATCAATGAAATCTTGTTAAAATACATCAAAAAGTGACATTTGACAAATTAAGTCATTCTCTCCATCATACACATGTATTTGTTTATTTACATTACGTCACGCGGCGTAGGAACACATAGTGTTGATACGAAAACGGTATCACATGAGCTATATCAACGGGATAAAGGGGAAAATATGTGATAAAAAAAAATATTATAGAGTCTGACACGTCTGTTTTATTTTTGAACATTTTGCTTGAAAAAGACTTTTTCATCGTCAGCTTCCCTGACAAGAGTTTCAGCAATCTCGTTTAAAGTCATAATTGCGAAAGTTGTATGGTCTATACAATGATTTTGTCAGTAAATGCTGACTGAATGACGCTTTTCATACTAATAGTTAGCTGCAGAACTGTAGCTCTCTGCTTGAGAAAATTCGGACAGATAAAGCAGAGAGCTACAGATCCAGGCGTTGTAAAAACCTTCGATTTACGACATCATCGGTGTGCGTCGAACAGGCTGACGAACAGGTGCTGCATTGCCAGTTGCGATCTGATGAGATATTGGAGAAAAGCATCCCACATCATTGGCATCCTTAGCAAATACGTCTTGAAATTCAATCAGTAAACTTGTTATTTCATGAGATTCTGATTCTGTACGACCCTTTATGGACTTTTCAACAAGCCCTGCTAAGTGATTTGGTACTTGGTTTAAGTATTTTTGGTCTGGTGCCTCTTTGATTATGGCGCTCTTATCAGTTTCTGTCTCGGCTTCAACTAACTTCCCCAAGTGTGTGCCTGCAGCTAGTCTGACCTCATTAGGTGTTGGGTTAAGGATGCGTACAGGAATGTTTTCGGTCATGTTTACAAGCACAGATCCTGTGTGAGCTCCATTCTTCATAGATGCAGGATCCAGCTCACCAACTAGCTGGTTGTCCGGTTTGTCCAAACAACCTGTGACTATTGTTTCACTCATTGGGGCAAGTGTGGTTGCTGAACTGACACTTACTCTTGCTATATGTACTTGATCTGAAGTATTAGTATTTCCCAGGACAAGTTCCCCTTTCACTAGTAAATCCCCCTGTCTTGCTAAGACTACAGCATCAACAGCCATTAATAAATCCATTCCAATTAGAACATCATCGCGGATGGGAGCAATGCACACTTTCCAATTGGTTGTTGACTTGCCCAAGTTAATGCGTACACTGACATTATTTACTGCTATCATCTTATTGCCAGTTTCTGCATTAAGAAGTGTGACCTTGTCAGAGCAAGAATAATTCAAATCTACTTTTTTAACAAAGTCCTGAGATAGAACTGTAATTTCTGCACCAGTATCAATGACTGCTTTTGTTTTATGACTGTTAATTTGAACTGGGACTCTGATTGATGATCCCCCTTCCTCCTTTCCAATTTTGAGCATCTTTTTTTCATCGTCATTCTCAACTGATGCGTCAGCTTTTCTATTTGGTGAGCGTGATGGTGATCTGGGGCAATTTCTCTGAAAATGGTTTGTATCACCACACTTATAACAACCTCTTTGAGGAGATGGTGATCTTTGTGATGATTTGGTCATTGCTACTTTTCTCTCTATTAACTTTTTTAGTTCCATGATCTCTTCCTTCAATGTTTTCTCTCCAGATGTAGCAGTTGACAAGGCTCTAACTTGTTCACCAGAATCCCCTTCTTCTTGTCTGTCTGTATGCGAGTCGTCATACCAGGATACTCTCCTAGAATAGCGACGGTGCTGGGAATCTTCACGGCCTAACGTAGCCCTGTAATTGTGCTGAAGTTGTATAACAATATCCAGTGCTGCTGTAATAGTTTTAGGCATTTTATTCAGGGCCTCGTATCCTATCCTTGGATTTTTGTATCCTTTTAAAAAGGATTCGGCTGCAATTTCCTCTTGAAGTTCAATGCTCACTGATGGGAATGCTCTGGAAACCAAGCGTCTGACTTGTTCAGCAAATTCGTCATCTGACTCTGATTTTTGCCTGATTTCCTCCAATCGCTTTCTTGCAGTGGTTGGAGGGTCTTTTCTGTTAAAGCGATCTTCCATGTGCTTGAGTAATCTAGCATAATCATTCTGAACCGAAGATGGCAGGCTACATAAAAATTTGGATGCCTGGCCTCTTAAGCACTCAATGAAACGGTCCAGTTTTTCTTCTGCTGACCATCCATAACGTTGAGCTGCTCTGTGGAAAGGAACTAAGAATCCTTCCCATTCTCCACTACCATCAAATGTTGGCAATTTTTGTCGAGGCAAATATTCTTGCCTTCCTTGTCCTACAGAAGCTGGGTAACGGCTTGTCTCAAAATTGCTAATAGTGTCCAATACTGGCTGAAATGGCACACCACTTGAACCAGGTACAGGAGTAGAGGTAGTTGGCCTTAAGTTATGTCCTCCCATTATGCCTGAGGTTCTTGGTATGTATGTTTGGTCTGGTCGTGACAGTCTGGGGCTGTCCCCTCGACTGCACATCAGTCCTGACATAAGATTTTGACTAGGTATTGGCGCTTGCCTGGGGCTGTCCCCTCGGCTCATTGAACGCTCTAGAAGTTGTGTGCAAGTTTCAGTCATTTCGGAGAATAGCCGTACCTGTTCTCGCATCATTTCAGATTGCTTCTCCATTGCTTCATCTTGCCTTCGTAGTAAGGCATTGGTCATTTCTCTGACATGAATTGAGAGGCCCCCTAATTCTGATTCAACCCTCTCTAGTACAGCAATGGTCTTTTCTTCCACTAATGGCATTAATGTGTTATGGTCTTCCTGCAGTTCTCCCATGATACCAGTCTTCTGTGCTGTTGCTTCCTCCTGACTAGCCTCATTTTTTGACATCTTTACAAGTTGAGCAACTCCTGTGGGTCCACTGAAACTGTTAACACGTCAGGTGTAGGGTCACTCCAACACTCTTTCACGATGTCTAATTCTAGTCGTCGTATCCACTTCCTTGATAATAAATGATCTGGATGTATACCGTCCTTCAGGAGATGGAAATTAATGGATTGTCTACCCTTACCCCTGACCTTCACAATATCCAAGTGAAACTGGAGAGTATTCCTGCCTAATGTGTCGTTCAATTCACAAATACTGCGATTGAGTAGCGTTACCTCCTCTTTGATTTGATTATCAGTACTTTGGAAAGATTCAGGATGTCTATGACCAAGATGGGAGTTGTATGCCTTAGCTGAGTATACAGGAATGGTAATGAACTTCAATGACCCTTGTTTCGAAGTTACAAACTTTATGAGTCTTTGAAATTGTAATAATATGTGAGCAGTTGCTGAACCTACTTTATTGTAACGCAGCTCTATGTGTTTATGTCTGTATTGTCCAACTTTCTGTGTAATGTCACACACTCCCAATAGTACATAAACAACAAGTGGTCTGGTTTCCTGGAATAATTTTTCAAGTTCCGGAATTGCCTTGTCGATAGCACTTGCAGTCGTTGCCCCTGGGTACGAAAGAAACTGCAGTGGAATTCCTGAAGAATTTCTGTTTCTTCTCAATGTATCTCCAAGGCTGTCTGAAATGAGTACTGGTAGCTTTTCACAGGAAGTTGACGGCACCTTAAGTGGATTTTTTTCCAAAAAATTTGTTATGTTTTTTGAGCTCATCAAATTGGAGATATTTTATTTGTGACACAAAAATGATAACTGAAATATATATGGCTTATAAAGAATACTGTTATAGCAATTTTTATTCTTTATTTATTATTTTTTTTTCAAGATTTTTTTTTTAAACCAGTGACTGTGAAAAATAAACAGAATGCGGATTCACACAATTCTGATATTTAATAGCAACTTATAAATCAGATTGGCCTCACCCAGTACGATGCACGCGTGTCCGACAGAGAACGGGTTCACACTTCTCTGTAACGCAAGCACGTGGTCTGGCTCAGCACGGAGAAACAGCGTTTTTCTCCAAACAATAAAAGGATACACAAAATATATGATATTAATAAACACTTCTGACACCAGTGTGGTGCTTTTGCAATGGTGTGGGTCCTAGTTTGGCACCACGTGGCTCCAAAAAACCCGGGAGAAGACAAGAACACGTCCGTCAGCTTCAGAGTTTAATTTTAGAACAACATACATGTAATTATTGACATACCGAACCCGACGGCAAATACACAATTGCACTACACTATGTACTGAATTGACGACTGATTTTTCCGTTATTTCCCGATCATGACAAGGAGTTGCACACAGCGTGTTTGACCGATCGACAGGGGATGCGCACTCCTCCATGGCACCTGATCGCACCTCCAATGTTTTGGAGGTCCGTGTTTGTTCTGCTCCTATTTTGAATTAATTGTCTAATGGACTTTTGATCTTGAATACTGTTCGTTATCTCCATATGCTTCATGCAAGTGTTTATCGTTTCCAGTGTATTCAGTATTAGTATTTTGGTTTTTATGAATATTAAAGTTATATTCTATTTATCGGGTAGTAAGAAACACCGTGCTCTGGTATCGTGCACAAATATCCAGTGAGGTACCTTTAATTTCTGTTAGTTTAATTTTAGGAGCAGCACTCTTCAAAAACTAGTTCTGAAGTAAAATAAATACAGTAAATTATTGAAGAACACGTCATCTTACATAAGTCTCAGGGCTTTTTATTTGGGTTTTATTTTGTTTTGTTTAGTTTAAACATATTTTATTGAACAAAGTCTATATCCAATTGGAAAACAGAATCATACATGTATTAAAATCCCGTACTTTAGATTTTGACAATTTGTACATTTGCAATCTTCAGCATATGATGTTCTGGATGATATCGGCCGAACGAAGTCTCTTGTATACATTTCCCCTTATTAAAAACTTTTTTTTCAAAAACAATCTGCATTAAAGCAGTTTTGAGAATAAACAACCATTATTAATGGGTATGTGAGTTTTTATATAATATCGAATTTAAAAACTTTCTAAGGATGATTCTGCAATGAGATTATATAAGTTCCTCTTTTTTGTCTTAAAAATCTTAATGATATACCTTTAATTTATTCTATAACCCCATTTGCGCAATATTGTTTGATCAGTAACAATGAACAAGGTAATTATATTTGACCAACATACGGAAAAGGCGTCCATTCGTTCCATAAAGGAAACCTAACAATTAATGTAGGATATTTTCCTTTGTAAGGGCTATTGCTACAGATATTTTAGCTCAACAGAGCCAAAGAATCAAGCATTTCTGATAAATGTACATCGATGTACTTTTTTTTTAATTTTAAACTTCTCGAGAAGAGCTTATTATTAGCCATCTCACTTGACTCAGGGTATCTATGTTTTAGGAATTCAATTTTGATGCAATTCAGGTCAGAGGCATTGCTTGATTAGTAACAATGAACAAGCTAATTGTATATTTGACCAACACGAAGAAAAGGCGTCCAAACATTCCATAAATCGTAGATTAATAAATTTGTTTTGGAATCAGCCACTTGAAACACAGAAATACTTGGGGTCACATAGGAACTTCAGTCTTCTTCTCAAGAAGAGAAAACAAATCATAATCATATGGAATTATACTAAATAATCTTTTGGCACTCTAACACGTACCTTGACTCAATATTAAGTGTTCAAAGAATTGAGAGGTTTTTTTCACCCAGTGTAGTCAATTAACTACCAATGCGAATTCTTCCCAAACTTACTGTACAATACATCGATTTTCCGCTAAAGATAAAAGATATCTAGCTCATGAAACTAGATGTCTAGCTCTTTAGACATAATGTACATTGATCCTTGTGTTTCTCAGAGAGGATCAAAATAGCACAAATACACTAATTAAATCTAGATCTGGTAAACTCAGAAAAAAAGATTTTTCTGTTGATTTTTTACCGTGTGATATCTTCCTTTTTTATAATTACATTTATTTCTTTTTCTCACTTTATATACAAGTATACCAAAATGACAATGCGTGGCATGGAATTGACATACAGTAAACATGTTCATAAGTCCATTAAAACCATACGTATCGGAAGCAGAATAAAGGCAGACCTCTAAATACATCAGAAGTGGGACCAAGTGTCATGGAGGATTGAGTATCCTCTGTTGACCTGTTTTGGTCGCCGCTGTTTGCTCATTGTCATGATCAGGCCCCAAGACCATAAACTGAGAATACACTTCAGTCAAAATCAAAATTTCAAATCAATATAACTTTTGGAAAAAAAAGATGATAATGAAGCTAAACTAGCATCATTTGTTGGAATTTGAATATTTCACATAACTGCAAATTTTCAGAACATATGTTAAATAAAACTTAAGTTATTCAAAATCAAATTTTGACTTTTAAGTCTATTCTCAGTTTATGGTCATGGGGCCGGGAAGCGAAAAAAAAAATAAAAACAATTGACAATTCAATGTGAGAATAATGACCTTACAATATTAGTAATGAAAAATGCCTATCAGTATTATATTTAGTGATAGATTGCATTTGTAGACAAGGTCATTGTATCAACCATAGAATTTAGAAATTATGACTTAAAATAAGACTGTTGATATCCCTGTTTCGTCAAATTGTTTATCAGTAGCTAGCCTCAGCTTAGAAATCGTTCGTTCGTAGAGAATGCTTTCGCGTGTCGAATTAAATGTGAGTTATCATTATAGAATCAGAAACTTGGTCAAGGTCATTGGGATAGAAACGATAACTTGAACAGGGTTAATAACCGTCAATTGTAGAAACTTGAATTGGAATAGACTGATGTCTACATTAAGTATATAAAGATTGAATGTTGAACGGAAGAACATGAAGTTTGATTGTGTTGGTAAAAACCAACTGAAGTGGGTTGAGATAAGGACAATACCAAATTGATCATTTGGTCTTCTTCTTACTTCTATTATGTCCGAATTGAAGAAGAGAATTTACATCCTATTTTGAACTTTTTCCTGAAAAGAAGTTAATTATTAAATCTAGAGATGTTAAATAAAATGAAATAAATCTCTGTTCTTGCACTCTGTGGAGACGATTGTCTGTTTCTCCAATAAATTAGGAATGGAATAATTTGACAAGGATTGGAGAAACTTCTAGTCGCCAGTACAATTTGTCAAACCTACAAAGGTCTCATTAAACTCGTACCTTAATAGTGTTAAAGATAAACAGATACGTATTTTTTTTGTTATTGATTAAATATTGCTTTGTAAGATTTGAATGACGATTTTACCGATAATGAATTCTAACACTAAGATTTAAACACGGGTTTGTATGCATTTGTTCAAATTCAGTATACGTATTGTCTTGCACTAAGAGATGTTAATCTAAGCTTGTTTAATTACTGAATTAACCATTTGGTTCGTCACTGAATATAACCCCCTTCTCAAACTGAACTGGTTGTTGGATAGATGGGAATGGGGGTGTCTCAAATCAAGTTTTACTTTTTTATAATACCTACGATATAGGGGTATGTAAATATCTACAGTGATTTACATAACAACTGTTAAGATTTTTTAATAAGATTAAAAAAAAAAACTACCATAAAACAGAGATCTCGCTACACGATTAGGTAGTTCAGAGGACAGTTTTTAATAAATAGACATATTTGGTACTTTTTGTAAAGTTCATTCTGTGGCCTTGAAATACTTATTTAGATGTTTGAATGTATCGCATACATTTGATAATTTACAGATTATGGACAATAATAAAGGAACAAATGAAGAGTATGACAATCGATATTAGTTTTAAGCTGGTTAACCAACACCCAACCCCCACCTCCCAAGCAATATTCAATAAGATGACATATAATAATCGAGATTATTTTTATGCTGGTTAACCAACCCCAACCCCCACCTCCCAAGCAATATTCAATAAGATGACATGAGAGAAAAGTATGACAATCGAGATTATTTTTATGCTGGTTAACCAACCCCAACCCCCCACAAGATACAGTAAAAAAAATCATGAGAGAAAAGTATGCATATTATGCAATAAATTATGTAAACAGTCGTGCAAAATAATTATGGTGACTTGCAAGTTACCCATCTATTTAGAGTCCGATTTTAACGTGTGCAAATTAACTTACAACAGTATGATTTTGTTTTTAAGTATTATCATGTGTTGCATCTAGCATGTCTGATGCCATTTTCGGGCTTAAGTCACTAAATTTACCGTCAATTTCTAAAAAGATTGATTGATTGATTGATTGATTGATTGTATGTCATTTAACGTCCCCCTCGAGAATTTTTCACTACTTGTCGTTGGAGCGCTGCAACTTTTGTCCTATTATCAGCACTTACGACCATTGAGCACTAAGGGATCATTTTTATTTGATTTGATACGCAAGAACATGTTCTACGTATGAACAATTTCTTAAACGAGGTACATTATTGACAAACAAGTTGATGAAACAAGAATATCAGCAGTCTAGTTTAAAGTAATAATTTTGTAAGTTCTATGGTCGATATAATGACCTTGTCAGCAAATACAATTTATCATTGAGTCAAATGCTGACTGACGTTTTTTATACTAATTGTTAGTCCATTATTTATACACTGAATTGACGACGCATTTTACCGTTATTTTTCAATCATGACAAGGAGCAAAGGGCGGGTATGAACGGTCGGCAGGGGCTGCTGGGTCCTGCATGGCACCTGATCCCATCTCTGATGTTTTGGAGGTCCGTGTTTGCGCTACTCCAAATTTTGTTTTGTTTTATGGACTTTGATATTGAATACTTTTCGTTATCTCCATATCCTTCATTTCATCTAGCACCTACTGCGACACGTGACTTCGGTTCACACTGTCTTATTCGAAGACCAGTCTCTATGTCCCACATTGGGATTCGAACCCGCGACGAAAGGAGCAGACTCTCTAACCACTGCGCCACAAGGGCGAACTCTGATTGATAATGGTTGATAACTTTCATATCAACATAATCATATTGCACGTAGGCATACTTTTTTATCTGGCGATTTGAAATAGGCATTAAATAAATTCTGTAGACGCTATAACTACCTTGGAAGAAAATGTTTTCTATCATTGGTTCGTATTTTTGTCAAACCATTATTGCACATTCGTTTTTAGCCGGACTCATTGCTTATAGAGTAATAGCCAGCTTTTATTACGGTGTTCAACCAAAAGTGCATGCTGCTTCATCACCGCTTAATCAAATTTACGCGTTAGAATATAGTACGTCTGCACAATCACCTTTGAGGCAATACAGACACTAAATTAAAGTTTCAAAGTTATCTGAAATTGTCAACAAAAAGTTATAATAATACAGATATACTTTCTCCCTTTTTTTTCGATTAATTATTTATTTTTAACATATGCGAAGGGTTTTCATCAGGTATCCTTGTCTGCGTCATATTCAATAAATAAATTTTGTAGTGTTTTATTTAGATATCAAACTTGTGGTCTAAGTAATGGTTAAAAAAAAAAGATACGATGAATTTAAGTTCTAATAAACTAATGAACAGGAATAAACTTTACTGAAAAGGGAAAAAGAATGGTTGTTAAGTTGATTGATAATGTGAACATTGAAAATAATCTCATTGTTTAATGCATTACTTCAATAACTATACAAGTAAAAGCGACTTAAAGTGTGTTTTTAATCTCTTCTTAGTCATTAGTATAATTATGTATGTTAGGAAATGATGAATTTGAAACCATCAATATCAACACAATGAAAAATAATGCGTCCCTCTAAAATAAAAAAATCCTTAAAATAAATGTTTCTCCTGATAACAAATTCAAATATGATGAATAATATTATTAAAAAGTGACATGGCACAAAGAATAAAAAAGAGAGAAAAATATTATTTAAAATCTGTACGTGCAGGTTTTTTTTTATGTTAACATATAACAGAATTTATGGATGCATATATGTATGCATGTTTTGGCAAATCCTTTGAATCTGAAATGAGGTTAAACCATATATTACAGACACATAACATTTTACATCTGAGCAACCAATGGGACTAAAAACACAACTGCAATGGCCACACTTCCTCCTAGAATAGCTAGAAGAGAAAACACATCCAAAGTGCTGGCCACTAGCTTCCAATCCACGTCATATCGATTCTCAGGGGAATCATCAATTGAAAAACTCTCAATGTCATCAACAGCTAATCGCGATTTCCTGGCTGATCCTTGTCTCATTCTTTCTAACTCGAGTTCATCTGTACTTAATAATGGCATCTCTTCCTCTTCCTCGTCGTCGTCATCATCCCTCCTGCAGACTCGACAATTAAGACACGCGATGAAGAGGGCAAGACACCAGGGGACCGGATCATCCTCATCCTTCAGATAGACGCGGAGTGTGAAGATAGTTATAATGGTAGCCACGGCACTAACAACTACCATTGACATAAGATAGTAACTAAGAATTGCCATTGGCTCGGATGTTCTAGGCATTCCGTCTGCAATTAAGGTTAAGTAAACTGCAAATGCTAAAAATGCTGTAACAGAGTAACCGATCCTTTCTCCGCTCTCAAGAGGAAGGACAAAAACCAAAGCATTCAAAATTCCCAAAATAATAATGGGCAAGAAAAAATTAACCAAATAGTATGTTGGCTTTCGTGTTAGCGTAATTTCCATTTTGACAAAAGAGCCACCGTCCAGAGATTCAACAATCAGTTTTGTATTTGAGAGGGTCCATTCGTCTGATGGTGTATAATCTCTCAGATCCAAACTGGATGCAGTGGGTACAAATACAACTTCTTTGTCACTGTAACCCCAATGTGTGAAGGTTATGTTACAAGTCTGTCTATCAAAGGGGAAATATGCCACATCTACTACACATCCAGTTTTGGTCACAACACCAGGTCTCCATTCCATTTTACCGTGATCTTTATATGGATCGGCTGCGCTTGTTATCCTGTACATTCGAACATAGTTAGAATCATCTCCTACTGGAACAATGGCTGATGCGGAATTAAACAGAGAGACAGGAGGCTTCCAGACAAATCTATGAGGGATAGCGATTTCAGAGAATTTACCATGAGCGTCACTATCATAATCATCATCCACTAACTCATCATACCAAGTTAGAGTCAGGATCCCAATTACCTCCAGCGTTCCAGCTATTTCGTCTAAATCCGTGATTGCAATCAAACTGAAGTTGATGTCTACCTCTATGGTCTTATTAAAATTTTTTCTTGGGAATATCAAGTTGTCGTAAGTCTTAGTGGATTTTATGAAAGTGTCCTCGATAAATGTTGACATTTCTAATGCCGTAGAAAACACTCTCGGTGGTTCTGTAGTTGTTGTTGTCCCTGTGGTAGTGGTTTCCGGTGTGGTGGTTGTCTGCGTTGTGGTGGTTGTTTCAGGTGTGGTGGTGGTCTGTGTAGTTGTGGTGGTTGTAGGTGGTTCTGTTGTAGTGGTAGTCGTCGCTGGGGGTTGTGTCGTGGTAGTTGTTGCTTGCTGAACAGTGGTTGTCGGTGCAGGTGGTTGGACGGTGGTTACTGCTTCTGTGGTTGTAGCTGTATCCGACCCTCCACCACCTTTTCCCTTGTTGCAGCTACTGCCGTCAGAATTTTGGCCACAGTTACAATGGACTTTGACGATACAGAGCAGAAGACACAGACAGATGATTACGCTTCTGGTCTTCATTTTTGCTACTCGGGTTTTGAGTTTCAAAATACGTTTAACATTAATTTAGGCATTCTAATCAGTCTACTGTATCATTTGTCCCTTGGATCTTTAACATTTAACTACTGTTATACTGGTAAGTTTAACAATCAAAGTCGTGATACACGTATTCATAAATAAGATTTATAGGTGTATTATAATCTATTCAGTTGCAACGAGCATTAAATGAATAAGGTCTCTATTCATCAATCCTTTTATGAATGCCTAATTAGCCGTTAGTCTTTCTAGCGAAAACAAGCATTTTATTTATATAGAAAATGAATAAGTTAAAAAGGAAGATGCTTTACAAATTAATTTTAAATAAAACTTAAGTAAAAAAGTAAAGAAAAATAGAAATTTCTGTTTTTCTATTATCATAGACTTGATTTTAACCATACTTAACCGTATTATTTAAAAGGGAAAAAAAGACAAATCTTATTACATGCAGTTTATAAAAACTTAAATGTCTTAAACAACTGTCAGTCCATCTTTAATTTTATTCACCGATGAGATTCATCTTGGCGTTTTTTTTCAAATCTTTGCTAGCATACGTTTAAAAATCCTTTTATTTTCTATATATTGTAAGTCGGATTGAGTCGGGACTATTCGTTTGTCAGGGAAGAATGCTCACATTTCTTGAGTGAAATTGTTGTTTTGCTGACATACACTTGTGACTTGAAACTTAGTCAAGGTGGAAAATTTTGTCTATTTGGTAACTAGCAGAATTTAGAGTACAAACTTTTCAAAAATTTTGCGCCACTTGTGTCGGGAAAACACCAGAAGGAATTAAAATGACACAGCGTCCTTATAGATTTTAAATCTTGGTTGGTGATTGTTCTTATGCTCGTGTTGTCTGTTTGAATTGTTGCTGGATCGAAAACTCGTCTTCATCAGATCCCAGTATCTGATCCGGGTATTTCAAAGAAAAATGTTTTTGCATCCTTTCCCAAACCAAAATCGTCAGTCTCTTAGACTTCAGCAGAGCTTTTCCATAGATATTTAACTTTATATTCTATTTTTCTTGCGTCTTTGGCTAGTTGAACAGTCCAGGATTTCCATATCTGCACTGGATCTGTTTGATTGTGTATTGTCGATCTTTTAAGCATAATCTTTATGTGTTCAGTGGACCCTTTCCAATGTTTTCAGTTTTCATCAACTCGATCTTCTTTTGGTCATGATTCGTTGTATAGGTAGTAGAGTTTCATAATTAAAAATCTTCAATTAGATATAATGTCGAAAATATCCATCCGATGTTTTCCATTTCCTTCCAAAATTTCATAATTTGTTCTCTTGTTTAAATAGGTTTTTTTTATCGATCTGAATTTATTTCAAGATTCATTTCTTTGTGCTAATAGAAAAAGGTCTCGAACTTTCATGTTCTATAAATAAATAAAGAAACGAAGGGTTCCATATTATATTACTTTTGGTGATTTGATATTGTCGCTTCAGTCACCATGTTTGATCATTGGATTCGTTCGTTCTTCTCTTCTATAAGATAGGAATAAATTCGCAGATATGACAAGTTAAATAAATGATTAAACATCTCAACGATCTCTTTAATCACAGAAGTATTTCTTTCCTACTGGTTTGTATATCATACGTTTCCAAAGAGAGACAATCCAATTCAAAGTTATGTTAAAATATTAATATATTTAAAGAATCAACTGCGCTCTGGAATCTGAAAATTCTCTCTCTCTCTCTCCTCGTGGATATTTTTTGCAATCTCTCATTTTCTCAAAGTTAACAAATTTTTTCGCACAGAAATTCTTAATGTTAAAGCTGTGCTTGCTAAATTGAAAGACAACTGGAAACATCATACAGTATTGGATTTCACCTTCTACACAGTCAGTGAATTAATTTACGCCTAAAAATCGCTTCGTAAAAACCTTTTTAAACTATTATCTGTAATTATGTTTTCAGTTACTTAGTTTATAAAACTTTCTTTTCTAATTCTAAGCAACATGAATGCCTCTTTTTGAACTAATTGTATAGCAGTAAGAACATGTTAGAAAGGGGTAGGGCGATTGTTGGTTGAATTTGCGTGTTTGGCATTAAAAAAAATGATGCTGTATAAAATAAAATGTAACCCCCCCCCCAAAAAAAAAACCTACACTTCGATGTGGTCAAATCCAAAATATATATTTTATTGTTACCTGTTTATCAAAATGTATGAAATTTTAATTTTAAAAATTCAATTGACCTGATTTTTCTGCTTATTTTCCTTCTACGAGACAAAGCTAATAAGTATTAAAACTATATTAGGATATTTTTTATAAATGGCTCTTCTACCCGAGAATAATAAAAAGGATATTCCCATGAAGAAAGACTACTGGGTTTCAAAGATATACATGTATTTAATTATAACTGTACTCTTTTATTATTTAGAGGTTTGGACATGTATTATGATATTTTAGGACTTAAATGAATGTCAATTCAGGAGATTAAGAAAGTTGTCATTATCGGATACACTCCAATTATGCAATAGAGCTGCTATTTTTCTATAAATAGAATTTTTAAAATTAAGTATGGAACCATGAGTAAAAAACTATTTTAAAAATATATTTTTGAACATAATTAAAATTAAATGTGGCATCTCTCTCAAATTTAAAAAAAGCTTCACTTATTCGTTACAACCAAGTGAAAAATAATTTTCAGTGCCTTATGAGAAAAAAAAAATTCAAGAAATCTCCGCTCATGAACATTACACTGCTTCAAAATTTAATGAGATATTTTTTTAATAGTTTTTAGGCATATGAACTAAATAATTTTTTATCTTTTCACTCGTGCTTCGCATCTATAAAACAAATTCCGAGACCGTGTAAAAACTGAATATCCCCTAATACACATGAAACATCACTCATAAATAATTTGCATCTCAACAGTATACATTGTAGTTATGAAAATTATCATACTTGTCAAACCAAATGAGATCAAAGAATAAAATATATAAGAAATGACAATGCATGCTTACATTATAGTGTATGTGAGTGAAAATGTGGATGTTTTCAAAAACATTGTGTCGAAACAGGCGTACCAAAAACTTAACGATTTATTAAAAATAACATTTTACATCTGAGCAACCAATGGAACCAAAAATACAACTGCAATGGCCACACTTCCTCCTAGAATAGCTAGAAGAGAAAACACATCCAAAGTGCTGGCCACTAGCTTCCAATCCACGTCATATCGATTCTCAGGGGAATCATCACTGGAAAAACTCTCAATGTCATCATTAGCGAATCGCGATTTCCTGGCTGATCCTTGTCTTTCTAACTCGAGTTCATCTGTAGTTAATAATGGCATCTCCTCTTCTTCCTCGTCGTCGTCATCATCCCTCCTGCAGACTCGACAATTAAGACACGCGATGAAGAGGGCAAGACACCAGGGGACAGGATCATCCTCATCCTTCAGATAGACGCGGAGTGTGAAGATAGTTATGATGGTAGCCACGGCACTAACAACTACCATTGACATAAGATAGTAACTTAGGATTGCCATTGGCTCGGATGTTCTAGGCATTCCGTCTGCAATTAAGGTTAAGTAAACTGCAAATGCTAAAAATGCTGTAACAGAGTAACCGATCCTTTCTCCGCTCTCAAGAGGAAGGACAAAAACCAAAGCATTCAAAATTCCCAAAATAATAATGGGCAAGAAAAAATTAACCAAATAGTATGTTGGCTTTCGTGTTAGCGTAATTTCCATTTTGACAAAAGATCCACCGTCCAGAGATTCAACAATCAGTTTTGTATTTGAGAGGGTCCATTCGTCTGATGGTGTATAATCTCTCAGATCCAAACTGGATGCAGTGGGTACAAATACAACTTCTTTTTCACTGTAACCCCAATGTGTGAATGTTATGTTACAAGTCTGTCTATCAAAGGGGAAATATGCCACATCTACTACACATCCAGTTTTTGTCACAACACCAGGTCTCCATTCCATTTTACCGTGATCTTTATATGGATCTGTTGCGCTTGTTATCCTGTACATTCGAACATAGTTAGAATCATCTCCTACTGGAACAATGGCTGATGCGGAATTAAACAGAGAGACAGGAGGCTTCCAGACAAATCTATGAGGGATAGCGATTTCAGAGAATTTACCATGAGCGTCACTATCATAGTCATCATCCACTAACTCATCATACCAAGTTAGAGTCAGTATCCCAATTACTTCCAACGTTCCAGCTATTTCATTTAACTCTGTGATTGCTATTAAACTAAAATTGATGTCCACCTCTATGGTTTTATTGAAACTTTTTCGAGGAAAAATCAAACTGTCGTAAGTCTTAGTGGACTTTATGAAAGTGTCCTCGATGAATGTTGACATTTCTAATGCCGTAGAAAACACCCTGGGTGGTTCTGTGGTTGTTGTTGTCCCTGTGGTGGTGGTTTCTGGTGTGGTGGTGGTTTCCGGTGTGGTGGTGGTGGCGGGGGTTGTCGTTGTTGTTGGTGGTTCCGTTGTGGTGGTGGTGGTAGTCGGTGGTTGTGTTGTTGTTGTAGGCGGTTGTGTAGTGGTAGTAGAAGCCGATGTAGTAGATGGTGGTGAGGGTGTCGTAGTTGTTGTAACTGGAGGCTCCGTTGTATCAGTGCCTCCCCCTCCACCCCCTGTCCACCCAGGACAACCTGTGCGATCTTCACTATTTCTTCCACAGTTACGTCTTTGACTTTGAACATAGCCGATAGAGACCAAAAGACAGACACATAAAATAACACATCTGGTCATCATCTTCTCTAGTAGACCTTTGAGGCGCACTGCGCAGAAACCCTTCATATATGCATTGTAATCAGTCTAGAGTGAACTAGTTCTTGGACATTTAAAATACTGATGGACTGTCAATCAAGTAAAGTCTGCAATATGTTTAATATGCGTAATACAAAGTATTCAGCACTCACTGAAGAACACCAAAGTTTGATGACCCTGAATAATATACGTTATACGTTGTCAGACTTTTGAAAATGGCATAGAATGTGTTCGAGAATTCTATAGGTTAAAAGCTGTGGAACTTTTTGTGAAAAATATATGTTTATGGATTAAATAACTTATTACCTAATGAAGGGGTAATAAATTATTTTGAATTTCTTTAATGAATTATAGAAGTTATATTTTTATTGGCTTTCAAACTTTTATAAATAATTAATAATAAATTTATGAATTACATAGGTATTCAGCTGTGAGATGTTTATTCTAGTATATAATATACCATACAATCTAAGGATGTAATTTAATGCAAATTTAGCGATTATTCCAAAAAAAATCGGTATTAAATTTTAGTGAGAAGTGTTACCAGCAATTTTGTGATGCATTTAAAGATAACATTAACTTCAAATGTGGCAATGCATTTCTAGCGATACTTAATTTAAGCGCTCTCTTCATCCTTGCTAAATTATTAAAATTCCTGCTTATACGAGATATTGTTTTAAAAATTTACTTATTTGTCTCCAAAGCAGTAAACATGATAATCAAATTATTTTTTTTTGTATAAGTACACGTACACTGGTCCATTCAGTGTTTAAAGTCCATTACCATTACGAGGACGGAGTTCAGGTATAATTAACGAGGAAGAGAATAATATTAAAGAAAAGGAAGTGAAATACAGTTTAAAAAATAGTGTGATAACTTTAACTATTTAAATATACAATACCTAATTTCTCTGTAATTTTTCACAATTTTACTTCGTTTATGTGGACGTTTGACATTTTTCATTTATGAAAAATTAATTTTAAAATTAATGTATGTGATTAAATACCAAGCTAAAACTTGTTGAAATGCCACTTATTCAATGGTCAAACAATTAACCGTATTATTTATGTAAGCAAATTCAATATATCGTTGAACTGGATGTACCCCTACATATGCGTATATTAGTAAATAGTGGTATTGAAAGAAGTTAAGAATCTACCACCTAAATCCACAGCAAAGGATTTTTGAGTTTGGACTCAAGGTATTGCAAACATAATAAGAGAATAACAGCATTGGTATAGATCTTATCTCAACCATATTGCATTAATAGCTAATAATAAATTGTTTTTCAAAGCAAACAATAAAGTATAACTTCGGTATTTTTGAAGGAAAATGTTAAAATGTTTTTCAAGGTTAAAATGTTTACAAGGTTTACAAAAACTGATTTTGGAAAGAGAGAGAACAAATCTATCTTATTTAATAATAAAAATAACTTGGTGTCGGGAAACTTTTGAACTTTTTTTTTATATTTAGTATTTGAGTTCAGGAACAAGAATGTTGTTATGCATTCTACCTGTGTCTTATATGTTTTATGTTTATAAATAGTTTGAATGGAATGGAAAATAGAAATCCGAAAAAAAAACATTTGTAAAATCTTGTCTATCTGAGGAATTCTAAAAGACAAAAGTTTGTAGTTTTAAAACTGATAGAACGACTTCCTTTTTATACCCATTGTTCTTTTACGATAATACAGTCAAATCTTAATAAGCTAACATATCCTATCAGAAACTGTACTGTATTAACCAATAGAAATAAAAATTATTCTTCCAATGTCTAACTTTTTAGCAAAAGTGTAACAAAATTGTCAGATAGAGGGAATGACTTACATGAAAGGAAACAAAAATTATAATGAACATTAATGATTATGAAAAAAAAATCTAGTATTCATTTAATTAATTCGCAAAAAAACTTTTTTATCCGACCAGACAAGTATGTTGATAGTTTCACTTGCCCGAACTGAAATTTTACTATCCCTTGGCAATGGACAACAGTATATCTATCCCTGTAATGACTAGGCAAAGCAGTATCGAAATGAAATAAAATGGTAAGTTAATTATCCATTATCCAGCTATAATCTTTTTTACAGCACCTGAAGCTATGTTTGAAAGTGTCATACCGGTTAAAGTAATTGGCGAACTATCGATGTAAGTTTTTGTTTGCGGAGACTCTGAAAATCGATGTGAGCATTTCGCTATTCATGTATATCCAATAGGTTTTATGAAGACGAAATTCCAAACAACCTGTATTAAAATATTGATTCAGCAGTGCCAATTGTTAGTTTCATTTGGTTAGTAGCGGAGAGTTGAGACAGATCCAAGTGATGTAGGATGGTTAGATTTAAAAAGGAACATGCTTAATTTGGATGGCTTACTACTCTTTCTTATAGCTTTTTTATTCAGAGGTAAATACCTTTCTTTAATCAGTTGTTTTCATAAATTATTTTTAACTGGTAGTTAGAATAATCATATGATATTTGCTAAGAAAATTATATTTTAAACACAAAAAAAAAAAAGAAAATAAAAGAGAAATAAAAATCACAAATGAAAAAAGTAAAATAAAATTTCTTGTAAATGAAAAAATCTGTCAAATTTTAATTTTGTAATCTATAAATGAGCAAAAAAAAATGTCGAATTTCTTGGTCTAACATATAGATTTGCCAGTAGGTGCTTAATAAAGTAGCTAATATTTGTAATGATTGAAACAGGGTTGGCAAAAGCGCTCATTAAGTTGAGATATCCAATTTGCCCAAATGTATTGAAAATACATCTTTGAATATTTGGTCTCTGAATAATATATTTGGTCTCTGAATAAGCCATTTTTTTAAGAAAAAGATTAAAACGTACAATTTGAGATAAAATAGAAGTAAAATCTATGTCATTATGAGCGCATAACAGAAAAAAAAACTGCCTGGGTTCTTAATAAAGCATTCCAATTACGCTGTACATGTATATATCTAAAATTAAATATAAATAAGAAATTAACATGCACTTTTTTCTGTAAAAAAAGTTGTAGAATTCTGTAGAATTCAGGAGCATGTGCATGAAAAATACAGAATGAAACAGGCATCGACTTAAAGACTCCAAGAGCAGATGATAAGCCATATATCAAATCAACGTTGGAATGGAATGGAATGTTGTTAATTAATTATACATATTCGATATATCTTAACTTCGAATAAAAGTCCACTGCAAGAGATTTCTTTTCATGTAAAGGTTTATTTTTTGTTATTTCCCCTTCATGAAAAGGAGCAGGGGATTGGTCGACAGGGGATGCTCGCTCCTACATGGCACCTGATCCCACCTCTGATGTTTTGGGGGTTCGTGCTTCAATTTTGTATTATTTAATGTTTTGAGCTTAGGTGCTGTCCGTTTTCTCCATTTATTTAATGTAGAAATAAATTCTCCTTACTATGCATACAAAAAAGGTCTGCTAAGAACGAGGTGCAGTGAGTATCCAAACAAATTCCTACATTTTATAAGGAGTTGATCTCTAAAATTCTAGAGAGATGATTTGATATACTGCAGTATGCCTTTTAACTTAAACTATGAGAAAGTATAGAGTCTGACAAGTTCGTGTCATAATTAGATATTGTAATAGAAAACACATTATTAACAAACTAACAATACTAAATGATATAATTGATGACTTCAACTTTTCTATTGTTAATTTCCTTTATGTACTATGTATGTAGTTGACTTTAACTTTGTTATTGTTAATTTCCTCTACGTAAGAAGCATCAGAAATTCAAGTATGCATTACGAATATTTTATCTCTTAATTCTTTTAAATTAAACGTGTATAAAAATTAAGGCATATAATTATATAGACTTTTCAAAACATAAGTTGTTAATAAAAGTCTATCTTCAACAGTCTCGACTTCAGTCCTGATTATAAAACGAAATATATGCTTTTAAAAATGATATACAAAATGGTAATCTTATGTTTTTGTTCCTGTTTTTTAAAAAAAAAAAATGAAAATGTGAAATGTTAATAACATGTTTTCATTCCTGTTTTAACATTGATTTGATGTGATAGTTCACACAAATGTCCCAGACATGGCCTCTTTTTAATCAAATTTTCATCAATCATTTGTCACCTTTTGTTTCAGAATACAAAGAGCAAAGTTTGCCTATTAATTAACCAGAACGAAGGTCGCAGCTTTGTTTTATCAAATTGAAAAGCACCTCACATGTAACCAATCTTATTCAAATAGAGGAAAAGTTAAAAGTGTTCTAATTTTCCTTCTCTGGTAACCTCTGTGTACGTTAGAGACAAAATCAATGCTGTTTTGAAACAGGGCGTTATTTAAAGTTCTTCAATGCAAGCTATCACAACTTTAACTTGTTAATAAAGGGCCACATTATTTTGTAATTTTCCAAACCATGGAGAAACTATGGAGTTCTCAGATATTGCTTTGAAAAGATGAAGTTTGAACTGATGTAGTATTTCTGAATAAATTGCATTATCATTTATTGAAAAATAATTGATGCAAAATGCATAGTTACGAGAGGGTTTCAAGTTCTGTGCATAAGATAAAAAGATAATGAACAGTATCCAAGCTCAAAAGTCCATAGAAAAACAGGGCAAATCTGGAGCAGAGCAAAGGAATGCCTCCAACACATCAGAGGTAGGGTCAGGTGCCATAGAAGAAGCATCCTCTACCGATCAGTCACGCCGACATACATGAAGTGTCCTTCTCATGGTCCGGCAAACGGGAATATACGTAGACAATTCAATGTGTAAATAAGGGTCTAACAATTGGTATTAGAAATGTCAGTCTACATTTGACTTTATGATAGATTGTATTTACTGACAAGGTAATTGAATCTACCATGTCATACATTTACCTCAAAGATGAAATTAGTCCATTCATTTTGTGAATCCTTTCATCATTCCATATAGAATGTTTGTATGTATGCAATAAAATGCACTTACTTGGATGTGATTGTCGCCTGGACCTTCCTTACATGTACTTGGTACATTGGGAAATCGTCTAGACCTGTCACAGTAGTGAAAACATTTTACAAAGCTTTAATTTTCAAAGTTTTAATTGTTTGCGAATTTTCAAGATTGAAATGTAGTTTACACTAATGTCTAGAAAAAAAAGGTTTGCTAAACTGTCGATGTGATATTGGGCCGCTACATGTATGACATTTTAAGTCATAATGTAGTCGGGATCAGTTTTATTAAATTTGTGCAATTACAAAATGAACAGTAAAATGTATATTAGGTAAACAGTTCCTGTTTGGTTCTTTGGTCCACAAAACGCCATGTTGCCCCCAGAACATGTCAAAAAATGCATATTTCTATGTATGATTATTTGAATATAATATAAATGTAAAACACAGTATTTTATTGCTATCCCTAGAGTCCAGGGGCACAGAGTTTGAGTACTTCCAGACCAAGGTCCAGGAGAAAGATGCCTTGGCGGATTGCCAGAGCAGAGGGCAGTACCTCGCCATCATCAACAGTCAGGAAAAGTTCGACCAAGTGTACAGTCTCCTTACTAACGGTGGAAGGTAAATACATAAACAATATGCTAAAAATATTACCGGGTAGTCAGTGATCATTTGTCTTTTAGGCTTAGCCTGTAGAATATCACCTGGTTTCCAGTACAGTGGTGCCTCTTTAATCAGGACACTAATAATCCGGATAATTCTCCTCCTAGACGAATCTGTGTGAAACAATTGAGATACAAGTGTGTTTCAGTAAACTATAATTATGCTTAAATGTAAAATGTGAAGATAATCTCCTCGTTTCGTTCTCTTGATCTCGTGATCTTGCAGTAATTGTTCATATTCTCATATACTAGTATATACAACATAATTTATATATACCAAGAATTTTAGTACGAGAATTATCCATGACTATTTTTTATAATACATATCAGGTGATTAGTTTTATGGAATTTTTTAAAAATTAGAATTGATCTACCTTAGTCAGTTGAATTTAAAATAAAAGTTTCGGGGTTTATCGAGAGAACGAGATTGATTGATTTTATTAATAATAACTGCTTCATTTATTTATTCATTCACTGCTTGACGATTTCTTTCAGTGTTCAATGATAGTCAATATCTGAGCATAGTCAGAATTTCTTATAAAAAAAAATACTCTTGTAAATAATTAAGTAATTTTCAAAATCACTAAGTTAAGTCATATTTGCATGCGAAATAAAATATAATTTCTTTATAGTACAATTCTCAGTTAATCTTTGACTTTCAGTAAGGCGTGGCATTCTCAATAATACATAATTAGCTTCTGTAATTTACAGAGTTTCATTCTCTGTTGAAATATACATGGGATGTAGCAAATAGCCAGTAACAAGGTCTCGTACGGCAAAGAGGTGGGATTTAAGTTGTCTCATCGTTGTCAACAACAATTCAAAGTTCCTGATGTTATTTATTTCTTGACCAGTGAGAATCTATTCGCCATTTGACAGACGCTAATTACGCCGAGAATGCCACGCCTTACTGATAGACCAAGGTTTACTGAGAATTGTACTAAATTAAAATATCCAGAGATACTAACCATGTAACTGGTTTTTTTTTAATGAAATGCACTGAAATTCTGCTGCTCTTGCTGTAGATTATTTCACACAATCATTTTTTGAAGCAGAAATGGCTGTTCTTAATTACGTCTTGATCAACAAAAAAGTAAATAAATGAACTGAAATCTCTTCTGCTTGTAGAGAAATGCCCTCTGCTCCGGTTTATATAGGAATGAGGTATAATACTGATCTAAAGCGACACGAATGGGTGGACGGGACTCCTGTTAACTGGGTCAACTGGTTTGTTAACGAGCCATTCAACGAGGACACGCGTCACTGCGTCAGACTCGATCTCGACTCAGATCTTAAGTTCCGCACGACTGATTGCACGTATCAACATCACTACATATGTTCCACTGATGGTATGTTTTGATTTAATTGATGTCTTCATGTGTTGAAGTCGCTTTATAAAATAGGATGCCGATATTGTAATGATATGGAAGTTATATATGGAAATAAAACTGTGACAGGAGTTAGCGTCGTGGCCCATGAGCCTCGTATTCTTTGCTGATAGGAATTGATTGTAAAATAAATATGCTTAGATACCATTGGGTATTTCACCTGTATTGAATTAGTCACATGCACAAGTCCTGCAGTGTACCATTTTGCTAAAACTTAGATTAAATCAGTATCCAGAAACAGAATTTCATCATTGATTTCATTATCCTATGAACTCAAGGAAAAATCAATGTTCTCTAATTTTAAAACCTGTCTAAGTGCGACACTTGAACATATCTAGTTTTGATCTCTACCGCTGTTACACTGTACAATCTATCAACTCAGAAAAAATTATTCTCTTCTTAAATATTCAGGACAAACTATGGTCTAGCATAAAGACAGACGCCGATGGCCATATTGGAAAATGTCAAACTTGCGCTTTTATTTTTCACTTAATGTCAGAGTATTATGTAGAAACTTTAAAATATTAGATGATCAGTTCTATATTTAACACATAAAAAGATGATGGAATTTTCAAATAGGTTTTTTTTTTCCATTTTCATTAAAGGAAACAAACGTTATAAGGAAAGGCATTTAAGTGATAGTGAAAATAATAATATTTTACGACAGAGTAAAGTTTTTTCTTCTTTTTTCTGTGTTGTCAAATAAATGTGATAATTACAAAAAAAAAACACCTTAAAAGGGATTGGAAATAAAATCAATTGAAATTCAGCTTGACAACCGTGTCAACTTAACATCCTTAGAATCACAACACTGCATGTGCAAAAAACAGTGGTACATTTGTATATTCTGTAAGGTTTCAATGCATCCAGAAAGTGTGATGTCGGTCAGCAGTTACATCTAATATTCATAATTAGATGTCATGAATGTTCGAACTCTTTCGAAAATAAATAAATACTCAGGAAATGTTTGTTCGTCAACATACATACACGATGGACGATAGCGTTTTTGCATGGAACTTATTAAAATATTCTAACGTTGACCACAAATTGAAGGCAAAATTAGTACTGATGTCTCATAAGTTGTTTCTAATATGTCAATGTGTCAAGATTTGTTGAAATATTTCATGCGCATGAATTTAAGGAATAAAAAATTGAGATAACGAACAATATTCAAACTCAAAGTTCATTCAAACAATATAAATCGAGCGCTATACAAGCACGGATCTCTAATACATTAGTGGAGGGATCAGGTGCCAAGAAAGAGAAAGCATTCCCTGTCGACCAGTCACACCTTCCGCGTGCTCCTTGTCATGATCAGGCAAACGGAAGTCCGTAAACAATTCAGTGTGTAAAAATGCTCGGTCTCTTGCTGACAGAGTTGTTATATTGACCATAGAACCCGTAAAATGCAGTCAACCTCCTTTGGCTGTCGGCCTTCCATTGACATTGTTGTGACTTCGTTGTCGGATGTGGCCTTTTGTTGATTCGTATTTTGGCTAGCTTGTTTTGTGCCGGTTGTTGGAACTTTTTTGTACTGGGGTTGGCAGTAGTTTGTCCCGTCTGCCTGATCAATAGAAAGGCTTACAACGGAAGTGACCAGTTGACAGTGGACGCATGCTCCTCCTTGATACCTGGTCCGATCACTGGAGTTTCCATAAGTCCGTTTTCTTTGTCCTCAGTCTGTAGATTTGCGGGGTGGCGGGAGTGACCAGTCGACAGGGGATGCTTGCTCCTCCTTGACACCTGGTCCGATCACTGGAGTGTCCATAAGTCCGTTTTCTTTGTCCTCAGTCTGTTGATTTGTGTTTTTTGTTTGTTTTTTGGGGGGGTTGGGGGTGGGGGGGTTGAAGATCGATCGCTGCTCGTCATCTCCATGTTTTTGACACATCCATACGTATTTCTAATATTTTTGTATAACTAATGCAAAGAAGTCTTGTTAAAGACTGTCATTTCAACCTATACACCATATTTTTAAACTTTATTTTAATTGTAACGTTAACTTAACCCTACTAAATAATTAAGTTAAAACAGGTTCGAACTAGGAAAGTTATTCAGTAGTTGTACAAGAACAGTTTTGCTAAAGTCGATAAAAATCGTAATTTCTAAAAAAAAAATCAAAATCACGAAACCAAACTGAATGCAAGTATAAATTCTCTAAACGTATCATTGCAGCGTAAGTGTTGGACAACTGTTTATGATAAAACAGCAAAAATATTTTTTAATTATTGCATGTACAGTTCCATTTGTAGTGTTCTAACAAATTTTGAAGGAATTTTAATTGATTTATTTATTCATTTTTATTTTATTTTTCGCAAGCACTATGAAATTAATGACATTTATTTTCAATATCAATTTCTTCATTTGGTGCAGTTACTGTAGTAATGATTCATAAGATGATGGTGTATTATTCGTGTTCTGATAACCACGTGACAGTGGATACAAACCTAGTATACTGTATATTGACTGTTATGATGTTTTATAAGATGATGGTGTATTAGTCGTGATAACCACAGAGGATACAATCCAAGTGTAGTGTTTATTGACTGTGATGATGATTTATAAGATGATGGTGTATTAGTCGTGTACTGATAACCACAGTGGATACAATCCCAGCGTACTGTTTATTGACTGTTATGATGTTTTATAAGATAATGGTGTATTAGTCGTGATAACCACAGTGGATACAATCCCAGTGTACTGTTTATTGACTGTGATGATGTTTTATAAGATGATGGTGTATTAGTCGTGTTCTGATAACCACAGTGGATACAATCCCAGCGTACTGTTTATTGACTGTGATAATGTTTTATAAGATGATGGTGTATTAGTCGTGTACTGATAACCACAGTGGATACAATCCCAGTGTATTGTTTATTGACTGTTATGATGTTTTATAAGATGATGGTGTATAAGTCGTGATAACCACAGTGGATACAATCCGAGTGCACTGTTTATTGACTGTGATGATGTTTTATAAGATGATGGTGTATTAGTCATGTTCTGATAACCTCAGTGGATACAATCCCAGTGTACTGTTTATTGACTGTGATGATGTTTTGTAAGATGATTGTGTATTTGTCGTGATAACCGCAGTGGATACAATCCCAGTGTATTGTTTATTGACAGTTATGCTGTTTTATAAGATGATGGTGTATTAGTCGTGATAACCACAGTGGATACAATCCTAGTGTATTGTTTATTGACTGTGATGATGTTTTATAAGATGATGGTGTATTAGTCGTGTTCTGATAACAACAGTGGATACAATCCCATAGTATTGTTTATTGACTGTGATGATGTTTTATAAGATGATGGTGTATTAGTCGTGATAACCACAGTGGATACAATCCCAGTGTAGTGTTTATTGACTGTGATGATGTTTTTATAAGATTTTGTGTATATATATTATTATAACAGTAACTTGATCCGAAGGGTTGTATCACGTCGAGTTGAAAGGCGTGGATCATCAGATCTAACGAGACGCACGCCTCCTTACACCTGGCAAAATATAGCAAAATAAAACTTTAGAAATCAGTTGTACAAAATATATCATATATAAAACTTTCGAGATCAATTGTTTGATATTTATTCATAAAACAAGGCATAATAACAAGGGACTTTTTAACGCGCAAGAAAAATAACGTCATATTTCTGCGTACTACGTCATCAGTTTCAGAGAGTGGTGATATGGATTCAGAAAACCACAGTGTGGTGATCCGGAAAGTCAAGTGATAGCGTAAAATCAACAGTAAAATTGAGTGATACACGTTAGGTATAAAATAAATATATATTATTATATACCCATCAATTTCCTTGTTTTTGTTACTGTTAATTTTACAGAGTTTGATCCGATATTCCGGATCACCACACTGTGGTTTTCTGAATCCATATCACCACTCTCTGAAACTGATGACGTACTACGCAAAAAAATGACGTTATTTTTCTTGCGCGTTAAAAAGTCCCTTGTTATTATGCTTTGTTTTATGGATAAATATTATACAATTGATCTCTTAAGTTTTATTCTGCTATATTTAGCTAGTTATAAGGGGGTATATAATAAATTTATCATTATGACAGTAACTTGATCCGAAGAGCCGTATCACGTCTCGTTGACAGGCGCGGATCATCAGATCA